>JAODAL010064855.1:0-18497 GCA_025379985.1 Phyllomedusa bahiana
TGTTCCTCCCCTGAACAACTATGTTGAACAATTTTTGTTTTCAGTCATTTGGAGTTGTTTTGAGGCCCCCATGAGCCACTTTCACGGGAGATTAAAATAGGAAAACAACTTGCAATTGGCCACCTTAAATACCTTTTTCCATCATTGGTTACCCCGGGCTATGAATTCAAAGCCAGTGGGGTTTACAAAACCCCAAAGTGTATTTCAGAAAGTCAGTAAAAAGTAGTTAGGAGTATTCCCCAATAAAATGAAAGGGTCCCCACATTTTGCCCCATCAAAATTGGTTTAATGCATATTACACTTTTTTGTGTTAGTAAATAAACCTTTTTAAAACCCGGGAAAATATTACTGTGTCCATCATTTTAATTAGAATTCAAATTAAAAAATGGCTGTTGCAAAACCCCAAAAAATTTTAGAACAAAAAAATATTAAATTAATAGGGGTCCCCAAACTTTTTCTATGACGTCAGTAATCTACTACTTGTGGGTAAAAAAAAAAAAAGTTTCCCCTTTGGCCTGTGTTGATTGCATGTCTAATCGTATGGATGCAAATTACTGCTGGGAATGCATTTCCATGGCATTTCCCGACAGCGTAGGGAAACTATAAGTCCCAGCTAGTAGAGTTTAAACACCATAGGGTTTAATTTTGGGTATTTTTTAGGGTATCATGTGCCTTATCATGATGATAACAGCAGGCAGTTTTACAACCAAAATTTTTCCCGGGGCATAAGCCAAAGTCCCCCCCTTAAAAACATTTACACCCCCCAATTATTGTCATGAATGTTTTTTAGTTTTTATAAGGAGCCAGGTGTTAGAAGTACGCGCTGGTCCAGTCCCATTTACTTTCATTTCTTTTTTCGTAAGCACCAGGAAAAGGGCATCACCACCCGTATGCTGGGGGGAAGAAGAGGGGAATCATGCTCTCAATGAGAGCTAGTTCCAAATTTCAGTCCGTACTTCAGGGGGTCTTTCGCACAATATCGCCTCAAAGATGGGGCTTAAAAAAAAAGCAATGTGAACAAACCCCCAATGATAATTGGTGTTTTAAAGGGAAAAACACTATCATTTATCACAATTAGATGCTGTATAAAAATAATTTTCTCTGTGGCACGACTGATAAATGTAAATACTGCTGGTAACATTTATCCATGGCATTAAATTCCATACAGCCAGAGTCTGTATTTGCATCACAACATGTACACTCTCCTTCAAAAAAATTTTATAAGATACCATGACAAATTTCATCTAATTTTGAATGAAAACGCAACATAACTATGGTAAATATTTCCCCCATACCATCCTGAAGTGACCTTTTTAAACAATATAAATAATCCCTTAATACTGTTGCTGGACGTATTACCTTAAAATTTATGACTAAATCAATAGCTATATTTAATCCTAAACAGTACCTACATAGCACCAACAAATGTAAATAAAAAGACTACCATAAGGACGGAAAAAACCCTCAGACGTTAGCAATGTTAAAGCGGTTTAAAAAATGGGATTTTTCAGCCCGAAATTTAAACGCGCCGTGTGCAAAAATTACGTCTGGAATCCCCCCAGTATTAGGGTAATCCACAGTTCTATAAGAACTAGGGATTCGCTCCTCTCACTGTCCGAATCCGCCGGGCGGGGAGATAAGTGACATTGAATTACCAACGGCATAACGGCCACTGGAAATTTAAAACGGGGGGCCGGGAGGTGCCCCCCCCGCTCCCCGCCCCCATGGCGCAATTGCGGGGCGTATTAGCCCTGCATTTAAGCCGGTGAACCTACCTTAAGAATAAAAACACGGTAATAAAATACCAAAAAATGCCCAGCAACTTTTGTAATTTTACCCCCATGCGGAGACTGTATACAGTGGTCATAGGGTGTTTAGGCCAGAAATAGAGGCAATCTGCAGTCATTTTCCCCGACTGAGAAATTTTTTATAAAGTACAGAAAAAAACCAGTAAAAGTCAGAATCAAAATTAAATCTGTGATCACAGTGACGCCCTGACAGATTTGTTCCTTTTTCCTCCTTTTTTCCCTATCGGGCCCCGGACCCCCGATAACTTTTTCCCCAGTTGTGACTCGCATGTGCGGGGATTTGATGACAGCCCCCAGACGCCATATTTTCCCACAGATCCCATCCTTACACTGACTTCTCAATATTATTAGTAGAGGGAACAAGCACCCCCAGGGACCCCTTGTTAAATGGTGTTATTTAACCCCTTCACCCCTGCAGGGGGTTTGTTAACATGGGGTTTTTTTTTCTCCCCGCCGCTTTTTTCTTTTTTGTCTTCATGTTTTTGCTGTCTGTTACTTGATGATGTAAAAAAAAAAACAAATTCACAATTTTTTGGGGGGGGTTTGTTGTTTGGGGTTTGCGTTCGTATAAACAACCTGTTCTCTTTTGGGGGGAAAGTAAAAGTACTTGTAAAATTACAAAATGCTTTTTTTTCCCCCTTTTTTTTTTCATTTCCACCGCGGGACCTTTTTTTGTAATCAATTACTTTTTTCTTTTTTTCCAACCAAGGACCGAGGCTATTTTTTTACAAACCGAAGTGTAGTTTTTATGGGTTTCCATTATGGGTACCCTGACGGTGATTATTTGTTTAAAAAATGCATTTTGCATTTATAAATTTTATAACAGTGGGAATGAGGGTTGTAGTTTCCCGACAGCTGGGGGGCCGCAGTTTGAGGGTGCCTTTTAAAAATGTAAACACAATGCCTGATGGACTCCATTGGCTACAATGGGGTTCTATCATGGTGGGTGACATCTTAACATAAAAAATGGTGCAAAATTTTTTTTTTCTGCCTTTTGGGGAATCGTGCAAGAGGCTCTGAATAAAAACCTCTGATGCGATTTTAAACCCCCTAAGACCGGGTTCACAGACATAAGCGGGCTTACCGTGTGTACCACATATCCTGCTGGGGGAAGTAAGGGCCAGGAGCACATACTTCCCAAAGTGCTCCACCCCGCCCTTTTTCAGTTCATTTTCCCCAGCGTAAATGCGAAAGAATAACAAGTCGCGCTCTCCACTGGTGCACTTTTAAAATTCCGGGAATATGCGGAAATAAAATCATTCAATGAAGATGTTTTACCGTATTTGGGGGGTGTACTTCGGACGCATGCAGTGCAATTACAAAGTACACCCCGCAAAACATAATGGAACATACCTTAATTTTTTAGGGTTTAAACAGGTTTTATAAAGGGCAGTGGACGCCCCTTCCCCTTTTTCCCCAAGGTGGTCCATGTAAAGTGTGAAAACACTTACACAGGATTCACAGGAATGGGGGGGATAACCCCCTTCCTTAGGATAAAGCGCATTTCCAAGCATTATCACAAGATAACAGTCCTGTGCTCACACCCCCCCCGGGGTTTGTATAGGGGCGGGGGGGCACTTTCATTAATCCCTCTGTGTGTGACTGGTCGTGGGGCCGGGGGGCCCCCCAAAAGGGGGGTAGAACCCCTACCCCCATGGGGCCCCGGGCCCGGAAAAGTGGGGGAGGCAAGGGGGGGGGGGGGGGCCCGCCCCCCCTTCCCCCCACTGTTAAAGGAAAGAAATTTAAAAACCCTTTTCTTTACTTTTACAAAGATTCAATTCATTCCTTTTCTCTACCCAGCTCCCCGCAGGAACGGGCAGTTGGCCCCCCCCCCCCTCCCTTTTGGGTGCCGGTGTTTTCCAAACTAATGTAATTTTAGTGGTCCCGCCCCGTGGGCGGGGCGTCACTGATCTGGGCCCGCCCGCCAAGGGGGGGGGAGGGGGGGGAATGCTCAATTGTGCAATACTGGTTTGAGAAAGTAAGGGGGACTGAATCCTTTTTTAATGTAAAGGGAAAGGGGGTTAATCTTTATTAAAACGCGGGCCCCCCAATTTTTTATGGGAGGGCCCCTTTTCCCAAATTTCCCTTTGGGGCCCCCCCGTGAAAAGGGCCCCCGAAAATTTGGGGGCCCCCGAGATTTGGGGGCCCCAGTGAAAAACCTCCCGAGGGTTTTTGGGGCCCCGTGAAAGGCCCCCCAGAGATTTGGGGGGCCCCCGTGAAAGGGGCCCCAGAGTTTGGGGGGGCCCCCGTTTAAGGCCCCAAAGATTTGTTGGGGGCCCCAAGCCCGGGGGCCCGGGGTTTGTTTGGGCCCCTCACCGGACCGTGGTTTTTTTGGGCCCCCATACTGAGGGGGGAGGGGGCCCCCCTTTAATGAGCCCCCAAACAGCAAAGGGGGGGGTAATCAGTTATAAACTGCCCCCTAAAGGGCCCAATTTTAGGAAAACTGTCTAGGGTGTAGGGCTTTCTTTGTTGCCCATAGCCCCCCAAAAAAAAAAAGCTCCACTTTAATTTTTTTTTACCGCTCTTTAAAAAAAAAACGTGGGGAAACGCCCGTTGGTTGGGTACGGCAAAAAAAGTGAGATTTTTGACCTAACAGTTTTTCATGCATTTCCCCCTAATGGTCACAGTAATTGGGGGTTTAAAATTGGGTTTTATTTTATTGGATTATATTCATTCACATATTGTGGCATTATTCGCATCTTTTATAGTGGAGTTTTTGGTTTGGGGGGGGGGGGGGGAAAATTTTTTTGCCGGTTTTTCCCTTTGTCTTTGTAAAATTGTTTTTGTTTTTTGTTAATTTTCGGTTAGTACACCGGGTTTTGTCAGTAACATTAAAGTGGTTTTAGTCACCAAAACATAGTGATATTGGCCCGGGATTTTAATTGGTTTGGTTGTGGGTTTGGTCAGTATATCGTGGTGACATGTTGGTTTTTTGCTGGCCCATGTATTCACATGACCCCACAATATAGATTTTAAAATGTATGCGTAAAAAACCAACAAGAACTCAATCCAAAGACAATGGCACAAAATTTCACCCTTTTTTTGTTCTTTGGGGGTTTTGGGGTTTCGGACGTGGTTGGGGGGGCGGGGGAAAAAGGGGTTGAAAAGGGGGCGGAATTTAAAAGGGGGCCCCAAGGGGCTTTGGCTTGGGAGGGGGCCCTAAAATTTTGATGCGGCCCCCGGGCCCCTGCACAGGCCCCCCAACCCTACCCCCCAAAACCCCGCAAAGTGGCCCGACTCTTTTAAAAGAGGAATGACAGGGGAAAATTAGGAAAGGCGGTTGGGGTTCTCCCTGCTGCCCAAAGGAAAGAGGTGAGTGTGCCCCGATCTTTTAAATTTGGGCAGCAAGCCCGTCCCGCTGGGTTCCCAAAGAACCCCCCCCAAAAATCTCCCTGGGATCTTTTCCCCTCTTTCCTTTTCCCGTTGCGTCCCTTTCCCCCTTTTTGATGATTAGCACAGCCCAAAAACAGTCCTGCTTCTGTATTTTACTTGGCGGGGTTGGTTTGGGTGCCCCAAAGGGGGGGGGGGGGGGGGGGGCCCCCCTTGTTCATGGGGCCCCCGGGCAAAGTGCCTCCCTTCCCCAATGGGAACGGCCCTGTATTAGGAAGGTGGGGTTTTTGGAAGAAATGAAATTTTTCCTGCTTCACCACTCCGTTCTTTTTTTCTCCCCAGAAAAAAAAGAGACTTCCCGCCTGCCTGAATTTTTTTTTTAATTTTTGTTTGTGTTTTTTAATGCATTCCTTTTGGATTTTGGTTTATAATTATTACATTTTTTTACTGTCTGTAAAATGTCATATTTTACTTTTTCCTTTAAGACATTTGGAAATTTATAATCAGTTTTTTTTTGGGGGGTTCCCCTCTAAGCCCATGGAAGGCAACCCTCTGACCTGATTCCATAAGGGTTTCCCTCAAGGGGTTTTTTTCTCCCCTGAGTGCTGGGGGAGACTCTTCGTTTTTTGGGGTTTAGTGTTTTTTTTTTAAAAATTTAAACTGATTTTATTTTGAAAAATTATTTTACAGGTTTTTGAAAAGAATGTATGATTAAAAGAAAAAAAAAGAATAAGTTGATTTTGTTAGATCTTCCAGTATGTGTTGGGGTTGGGGGCTCAGGTGGAAGTTCGGGGAAAGTTTGGTGGTCCAGTTTTAAACTAATAGAAGTTTTTAAAAATTAATGGTGGTGGAAGGTGGCTTTGGGGCCACCTAAAAGATGGGGTAATATCTTTCGGGGCAGCTGGGCGGTGGAGTGGGCTAATTAGCACAGAAAAAGCACCAAAATAACACAAAAAAACTACGGGAATAAATGAAGACTCGCAAAGCGATCAAAAGATGATTTTTTTTTTTTGTTCATCAGTTAACCATTTTAAAAGTTAAAAAATGTGTGACATTTGAATGGGCTGCCCGGTTTCTTTTTACTTTGAGAAAAAGAATGTATAAAACGGTGCACTCAAAGTTTTTTGGTGCGATAATCGCCTTTGTAATGCCCAAAGACCCCTTTTAAACCCCAAACTTTTGGGGTGCCGGGGGGTTTGTCAAACCACATTCATAGATGTAGCACATTTATATTTTTTGATGCCAATCTAGGGCAGAAAGTTGACAGCTATTCTGGTGATCTGCCTGAGAAAATTTGTGGTATTTTTTATTTATTTTTTGCCATGGAAAAATTTAAAACTCTATCAGTTTCTCTATCTTTTAAAAACACAAAAACTCATTTTTTTTATTTTTTAACTCTTAATAGTTTTTGAGCGATTTTATCGAAAAAGTTGAAATCGGAAGTTTTATGGTGATCAAAAATTTCCCAGTCAGCATAAAAAAGGTAAAATTGAGCTCTCTTTTAAGACGCGTTTTTTTTCGGCGTTTCCCTTAATTTTGGGGCCAGCAAAAAAATTTACAGAATAGAGCGGGGAGATTTTCTGCGACGTCAGACTGGGATGTTTTGGTTGCGATTGGCGGGGAAAAAATCAATGACCTGTTTTTACATAGAACGGTTTTTCCTGTTCAGCTTCATGTCTTCGGTTCATAGGGATAGGACCTGGCGTTTCTGTGTGGCCAAACATTTTTCGCGAATTAGTTTTTTTGACGGGAAAACCTTTTTAATTACTGTGATCCTTCCAATTTAGTTGATTAGGAAAATTTGAAGACTCTATGTAGTTGGGTTTAAAAATTTTAAAAGAGATTAGCTGAAAATTTTTACGCGGTGGACCCTGGGGGGGGGGGCCGGGGGGGGCGAACAAGAAAGCCTATAAAAATACTGGTAAGTTAAAACCCAAGACTTAGTTAGACATTGTAGGGGAATTCTTTTTTATAACATTTGCTATTTTGAAATATTTCGGGAAATTTTGGGCACCCTGAACTTATATTGGTAAATACATTTCTAGAAAACTGAGTCTTTTTGTTAGCTAAAAAAACCCCCATTTTTAAATCAGTTACATTTCAGTGGGTTTAATTTTCATTTTACCATTACACCTGGACTTTGATATATCCCCCTGATTTTAAATTACAACCCAGCTTTCTTGTAGTCGCACATTGTTTGTTGCCAAAAATCCGTGTATCGTAAAAACTTCACAGATACGTTTTTTTTGTTTTTGCGCACCCGCATTTTTTCATTGAGCCGCACCCACGAAAATCTTAAAACAGCAATTTTTTTTCACCAAGGTAAATTGAAGGGCAAAAAATACCGTTTATTATATCAAAACTAACAGTTAGTTTTTTTTTTGACTTTTTGCCCACCCAGCATTTTTTCTTTTGGGAGGGGCATTACGTAAATTTAAACAGCAAAATTCAACACCAGGGTTTAAAAAGGTGCAAAAAATACCGGTATTATACAAAAAATAACAGATACAGACATAACGACCCCTTTTTCCGGCACTTTTTAATTGGGGGGAGCAGGTTAATGGTATATTTTTCCAGGACAGGTATAGTCAATGTCCAGTGAAAAAAAAAGGGGGTGGAAAACCCCTTTTTTGCGGCCCCTTTTTTAAATCTGGGGGTCATGCGGTTTGGGGCTCATGCTGCGTCCAGGACGGGGGATTTTCAATGCCCATTCAAGAAAAATAAAGGTTCAAATCATACTGCCTTCTGGCATTTTTAATTTGGGGGGTATGCAGGTTTAAGGGGTCAGGTGGGGTAAAGAAGGGAAGAAAAATGGTTGTGACTTTTTTTCTGGACTTTTAAACCCAAAGTTTTTGCCTAAATGTAGCACAAAACCCCCATTTGATTTTGTGGATTTTAATTTCAGTTCTCCAGCTTTTTTTGGGGTTTTAATAATGAAGGTGTTTTTGTTTCCCCCCATAAATTTTAATGGTCATTCATAATCGACGTCACTATCAAAAAAACCTTATCGTTAGCGGGACATTGACTATCGATCGATCTCGTGCCAAAGAAACGTCAACACTACTCTTAAACCTCTTATACTTTTAAAAAAACCTACCTTTCACCTCATCTTTTTAACCCTTTTTTTGTTTTTAAAAGGGGGGAACAACCCCCCTTTTACTATAAAGTTGGTGGAACCCCACCTACAAAAAGGGGGAGCCTTATATTTTATGCAAAGTAAGCTCCAGAAAGGGATCCCAAGCCACCCCGGGCAAATCGTCCCAATTCATGGCACGAAAAATAAGGCCCCCTTTGACACCCCTGCAGCAGGTGAATTTTGGACAGAGGTGAGAAATACAATTTAAACGTCTCCCGACCCGCCGACTGTTTCGGCCAGCTAACCGGCTTTCTCAAGGCTTAGAGGTCCGATCACGGGGTTTAAAGTCATTTTCCTTTTTATCATTTTAGGTAAACACCCCTTTTCAGGTGTCCCAATTGCCATCGGGGAATCCAATAAAACCCACTCCCCCTTCCGCTCTCCTGCACGCACACTCTAACTGTCTGCAAAGTGACCATGCTCTATGACCAAAAACTTCAGAAAAATTCACCATCCCCTAACGGGCTTCGCCCCCAATCTTGCTGTACTCCCCCACGCCAATGCATGCACCAGCAGACACCTCAGCTCTGATGTGTTGGGTTTCCCCGTCTCATTCTCTCTATTTTTTGCAACTGCGTGGTCCCCTAAAATAAAAGGGCAGAAATAGGGGTAATTTATACCCCACTACCAACTTTATAAACCCCCCCTCAGCCCCT
This sequence comes from Phyllomedusa bahiana, assembly GCA_025379985.1. Classification (NCBI taxonomy): domain Eukaryota; kingdom Metazoa; phylum Chordata; class Amphibia; order Anura; family Hylidae; genus Phyllomedusa; species Phyllomedusa bahiana. The sequence continues at coordinate 8,931 of JAODAL010064855.1, forward strand.
TCTTTTTCAATGTCTAATTTGATATTCAGGGGGAATTAAAAATTCCTTGTACAGTAGAATTTGTATATTTTTTCTTCCCATAAAGCACTTCTCTATATATCTATATGCATATTTTTTAATGATCGGGCCCCCCATTAAATAATGTTCCATTGTATTTTTAAAGTTTTTAAAGACATTTTCAAAAACCACTTGCTTTTACATGAAATATTAAATTCATTTTAAAATAATGTTAGGCTCTATTGTACCCCCTCCCTCCATCCACAGTTTGACCCAAAACTTCCCCATTGAAGATTCTCTCTTACGGCCAACAGCTAGCACCTAATTTATACGTCAAAAAGGGAGCATGCAAAAATAAGGGAGCATGCAAAAAATTTTCAGTATCTTCAACCGCCCTTGCTCCAGTTGCATCCACTTCGCACTAAATCAGCGTTTTCAAGCAGAAACATTAAAACTATACATAGTGAGTACTACATGAAATTTGGTCCAATCCACCCCGGGCGCGTCCCCAACAAGCGAGGCCAAACCCCTTTCAAAAGCAATTCTGCATCCTAATTTTTTAAAAAGAAAAAGGGCCTCACATGTGAATACCTATCTCATTACGACCCAGGGCAATGGGGGGAAAAACGTAGAGGCAGGGGGGGGGGGGTGGGGGGGGGGGAGGGGGGGGGGGGGGGCCCGGAATGGGGGGGGGGAAAAAAAAACAAAAAAAAAAAAACCCCTGTGTGAAATCTGATGCTCCCATAGCATTTAAAAATTTACTGTGCTATATCCCCCTTACCTACTTAAACATTTTTCATGTTTTTTTCAAAATTTTTTATAGGGAATCAGCAAAATAAATAAATGCCCAAAGAAAAAACCTTCATTTAGGGCCCAGGTTTCATGTATTGATTGTAATCCCTTGCCTCTTCCCTGCAAAAAACTCTCCCTCGCCCTTTCTTTCCCCCAGCTTTTTAACGTTTCCCCAAAATTTTTGCACCTTATTTCCGCCATATGATTTTTCCCAAAATTGTTCTTGCTAGGGGGTGTCCCCTCTAGTTTTAAAAAGTAATCAGTTTTTTCGAGATCCAAACCCAAAACTCCTGTATGGGTTTTTCCCCCAAAAATCTTTGGGGGAGGTAAAAAATAGCCCCTAAATCACCCCCCCTTTGGGTTTTAAAAACTGATGAATTGTCTTATCTCAAATCTTGTACAAGGGGGTTAACATTCTTTTTTTCCATTGAAAAGGAAGAAAGAACAGTTGCCCAAAGGGTTTGAGCCCCACCACCGGGACTGCACCTGGTTTTTTGCCATCCCCGAAATTGACTATGTACAAATTCATCCCAAATTTTTCCTTTCTTGGAACTAGGGTATTTAGAAAATCCCTCAAGGTTTTGGATCTGCCTTCAGAATGTCCAATGTTTTTAAGTATAGCCTTTTTCATTTGCCTTTTCTTTAAAGGTACCCCATCAACGAATTAAAACATTTTTTCTTTCTTCTTTTTTTGATTAATAAATGTCCCCTGTCACTGGTCAAAAGCCCTATTAACGTTTCCCAAAATTTTTTTGGGGAACCCCTTTCCTGAAAATGTGCATTTAATTTATCATTCTTCATTGAAAAACCCCTAATTGAACGTTTCTACAACCCCCAGAAATTGGCCTTGGGAAACCCCTTTTTTTTAGAAGGTGGATGCCCAAATAGAAAATGTAACAAACTATTAGTTCCGTATTTTCCGAAATATTTTGTATGAATCTGCTTATTTTCTCAAAATTTTAAATTTTTTAAGACCCAAAAAATTTATTTCAGTTCATTTAGGTGAGCCCGCATTGCAATAAAATGAGAGACGTGAGCGGAAGCCCCACAGTCAGGGTGAGGTGTCTGCTGGTGGGAGTGGGTTGGCGCGGCAGTACGGTAAGTGGGGCGCAAGCCCGTTTGGAGTGGTGAATTTTGATGAATTTTTGGCCCTAGGCAGGTGGCGCTTTAGAGACATGTTATGGTGGCGCCGCGGGGAAAGGGGAGTGGGCTTTAGTGGTTTTCGTGGCAATTGTGGCACTGAATGGGGTGTTTACCTAAAAAGAATAAAAAGGGGGTGGCTGACCAATGGATCGGACCTCTAAGCCTTATGAGCGGTTAGCTGAAGAAAAGTCGGCAGGTCAGGCTAGTTTTAAATTGGATTTTCCACCTCTGTCTAAAGTGTCCCTGCTGCGGGGGTTGTCACCAGGGGAGCCTTATTTGTTCTGTTCCTGAATTTGGGGGGACTGCCCAGGTGGTAGGCTTGGGGCCCTTACTGGAGCTAGTACTTTTATAGATATAAGGCTTCCGTTAAATGGTGTCCCCCAACTTGATAGTAAAAAGGGAGTTTTCCCTCTTTCAAAAGCAAAAAGGGTTAAATGTGGGTGAGAGATAGGTTTTTAAATGTTTTTTAAAGAGGTTAAGAGTTAGATAAAATAAATTACGTTTTTGGTTTAAAGATTGAGAATGATAGAGTTTAAAAGTTTGCCTAGGGCAAAATGAAAATAAGTGATCAAAAGTCACTCTCTTTCTTTGCAGTTTCCCAAAATTTTTTGGAGATTATGAATTTGTGGTATTGGTCTACACTGTGTGTTTGAAACCTGCAAAAGAACAGCCAACAGGGAAAAGGGTGGTGTGAGCCGATTGTGGTATTGGCTCTCACTGTCCGATGTATGACCTGCAGAAGAACGCCAGCCCGGGTAAAGGGGTGCCTGACCAATTGGGGTTTGCCTCTAACTGCCCCTGTAGATACCTGCAGAAAACACCAGACCAGGGTAAAAGGTGGGCCTGGGGCCAGATTTTGTGGTATTGGCTCTACATCCCCCTGTATGTTGACTGCAGAAGAACACCCCGACCAGGGAAAAGGTGGTGCCTGAGCCGATTGTGGTATTGGCACTCACTAGCCTGTTTGATGAACCTCAAAGAAAAAGCCACCCCGGGTAAAGGTGGTCCCGAGCCAGACTTGTGGTATTGGCACTACAAGCCCTGTATGTATGACCTGCAGAAGAACAGCCAGACCAGGGGTAAAATTTGGTGCCTGAGCCAGACTTTGGAAAATGGCTCTACATACCCTGTATGTATGCCCTGGAGAACACCAGACGGGTAAAGGGGTCCCTGAGCCAACTTGTGGTTTTGGCTCTAACTCCCTGATGTATGCCCGCAAAAGAACAGCCTGGGGTAAAGGTGGTCCCTGAGCCAATTGGGTATTGGCTTACATGCCCTGTAGTTGCCCTGCAGAAAAACGACCAGGGTAAAGGTGGTGCCGGGAGCCAAAAGACTTGGGGGTTTATTGGCTCTACACTGCCCTGTTGATGCCCTCGAAGAAACCCAGACAACGGTAAAGGGGGTCCCCTGGCCAGATTGTGGTTTGGGCTCTAAGCCCTGTATGTATGACTAAAAGAACAGCCAGCCACGGAAAAGGGTGGTCCCTGAGAGACTTGTGGTATTGGCTTACACCCCCCTTATGTTGACCTGCGAGAACACCGCCAGGGTAAAGGTGGTCCCTGAGCCAGACTTGGGGTATTGGTCTACACCCCCCTGTTGTATGCCTGCAGAAAAACAGTCAGCCCAGGGTAAAGTTGGTGCTTGTCCCAGACTTGTGATTTGGGTCTAGATGTCTTTGTAGACTGCAGAAGAAACCAGACCAGGGAAAGGTGGTGCCGAGCCAGACTTGTGGTTTTGGGGGCTTACATGCCCTGTATGTATGCCCTCAGAAGAACAGCCAGCCAGGGAAAAGGTGGTGCTGAGCCAGCTTGTGGTATTGGCCTACACTCCCCTTTTTTGTTCCCTAAGAAGAACACCAGGAAGGGTAAAGGTGGTGCCTGACCCCAGTTTTGTGGTATTGGGGCCCACATCCCGTAGTATGACGCAAAAGAATGCCAGCCCGGGGAAAGGTGGTCCCTAGCGGGCTTGTGGTATTGGCTCTCACTCCCCTGTATTTGCCCTGCAAAGAACAGCCGACCAGGGAAAGGTGGGCTGAGCCAATTGTGGTTTTGGCTCTACACAAACAAAAAAATTTCCCTCCCTCTTCTCCACATTAACAAAAAAACCAAAAAAAGCTTTTGACCTTTTCCCACTCCCCCTCCCCCAAGAGCTAGGCCCCAGCCCTACCTTGTGCTGAAGCCCTGGCCACTTATTCAAAGAAAAAAGGGACAGTTGGGCAAAACATTCTTAAATTCAAAAAACCCCCCGCCCGTCCCCCCCGGGCCCGCCCTTTAGTCTGCTTACCCCTTGCCCCAACGACAGAAAAGAAGTGCCCGGGCTTCTCTCATCTGTTAGCCCTACCACCTCTTGTGACCCCATTCCATCCCCCCTTGTCCAGTCTATTCCCCAGTATCATCTCTCACCTTACGCAATTTTTAACCTTTCTCTCTTAGGGGATCTTCCCATCCTTTTTAAAACACCCCATATCCCCTTTATTAAAAAGCCCTCTTTGGACCCCTCCTGTGATTCTAACTACCGACCAGTCTCAACCTGCCCTTACCCTTAAACTCCGGGAAACGCTTGGTTACCCCCGTTTATTCGCTATCTTCTACTAACTCACTTCTCGATCCTCTACAACCCGGTTTTCCGCACCCTCCTCCACAAAAACTGCTCTAGTTAAAGTCTCTAATGATTCCCTTTGCCAAATCCAGGGCAAATACCGTTGTGCTTCCCCGGGTCTCTCTGCAGATTTGAATGTGGGGATCCCCCACCTTCTCTACCGCTCAGCACCTTGGATCCAGGAACCGCTCCGCTTGGTTCTCTTCCTACCTCCTGACCGCCCCCTTCAGTGTCTCTTTTTGCTGGTTCTACCTCCTCTCCTCTTCCTCTTGCTGTCGGGGTTCCTCAGGGTCAGTTCTGGGTCCTCTCCTTTTTACTTTACACTCCCCATTGGACAAACCATCAGAGTTTTGGCTTCCAGTCCATTCTTGCTGATGACACCCAATTTTACCCCTCCCCCGAGACATCACTCTGCCCGATACAAAACACCAGGACTGTCGTCCGCTGTCTCTGAATCATGTCCTTCTCCATCTGAAAATAAACCTCACTAAAACCGAACTTCTTGTTTTTCCCCCATTTCAAACCCAACCCTACCGCTATCTCGGTCTCAGTGTGGGCACCACCATAACCCCCTGGCACAGGCCCGTGTCTTGGGGTAATACTAGATTTAATCGCCCTTCCCCCTTATACCAAACCCCTTCCCCGTCTGTCATCTGCACCTCAAGAACACCCCAAAATCCGTACTTTTTCCTGTGGAAACAGCTAAAACCCTCATTGTTGCTCTTTATCACTTGTCTTGACTACTGCAACTCCTTTCTTATCGGTCTCCTTCTGCAAAATTCCCCTCTGCAATCTGTTTTGAAAACGAAACAGGCTTGTTTTTCTCCCCCCGCTTATGATCCTTACCCTGTCACACTGCATGGTTGCCCCCAGTCAGAATACAACATAAACTCACCACTCTCACCCTAAAATCTACAGTGTTGCTCCCCCTACTCTCCTCCCCATCCTGTTTACACCCACCGTGCTCTCCGCTCTTGAGATAAGACTACATTTCCCCAATCTCCGAACTCCCTGCCCTCTTCAAGATTTCACACGTGCAGCACCGGTCCTAGGAATATGCTACCCCGGGGGGATCAAGCACTTCACAAACCCCTCACAGTTTTAAGGGGGCCCTGGAAAAAACTTCTCGCCTGGCCCACCAAAATCCCTAACTGTATCACACCGTCACTCCCACTAGGGCACTCACAGGCACTTTCTTTATTAAAGTCGTAAAGGGGGGGCTGGGTACCCAAAATTTTTATGTAAACCACCTTTATTTATGTTACTGCGGACCCTAGTAAAATGAGCCTTCTTAAACCCCTTTTTTTCACCCCCAAACCTTAGTTGTAAGCCTCGCAGCAGGGTCCTATCCTCGTGTCTCATTTGTAAGTTTTTTAAAAGTGAATGTCTGTATGTACACCCCTAAATTTTTAAAATGTGCGGAATATGTTGGGGCTTATAAATAAAAAAATTTTTATTATTTTTATTTAATGCCCCCTATGTTGGGCTGGAAAACAGCCAGACCCGGGTAAAGGTGGTGCCTGGCCAGACTTGTGGTATTGGGTCTACACTGCCCTGTATGTTACCGCAGAAGAACAGCCGACCAGGGAAAGGGGGGTGTGAAGACTTGTGGGGATTGGCTCTAAATGCCCGTATGTAAAGCCGAGAAGAACAGCCGACCAGGGAAAGGGGGTGCTGAGCCGACTTTTGGGATTGGCTCTACAGCCCTGTATGAGATCTCAGAAGAACGCCAGACAGGGTAAAGGTGGTGCCTGAGCCAGACTTGTGGTATTGGCTTAACGCCCGTAGTATGACTGCAGAAGAACAGCCGACCGGGGAAAAAGGGGGGCTGAGCCGACTTGTGGTATTGGCCTAACTGCCCTGTATGTATGACCCTTTTAGAGAACAGCCAACCAGGGTAAAGGTGGTGCTGAGAGACTTGTGGGATTGGGGTTTTACATGGCCCCGTATGTATGAATGCAGAAGAACAGCCAGACCAGGGGAAAAGGTGGTGCCGGGGCCAGATTTGGGGTTTTTGGCCTACCTGCCCTTATTATGACCTGCAGAAAACGCCAGACCCGGGTAAAGGTGGGGCCTGGGCCGCTGTGGTATTTGGACTACAAATGGCCTGTTTTTGTAATACCTGCAGAAAAACAGCCGTCCAGGGTAAAGGGGTGCCCGACCCGACTTGTGGTATTGGGATACCTGCCCGTATGATGACCTGCGAAGAACAGCCGGGGAGGGTAAAGGTGGTCCTGAGCCAGACTTGTGGAGGTTACACTCCCTGTTTGTAGACCCCGAAGAACAGCCAGACGAGGGTAAGGGGTGCCTGAGCCAGACTTTTGGTATTGGCTTACACTGCCTGTATGTATGACCCGCAGGAACAACCAGGGTAAAGGTGGTGCCTGACCGACTTGTGGTATTGGCTCTCACGCCCCGTAGTATGACCTGAAAAAAAGAACAGCCAGACCCGGTAAAGGTGGTGCCTGAGCCCGCTTTGGAAATTTGGGTCTACAATGCCCGTTTTTATGACTGAAAGAACACCAGACCCCGGTAAAGGTGGGGCCTGAGCCGACTTTGGGTTTTGGCTTAATGCCCTGTATGTTTTACCTGAAGGAACACCCAAACCGGGGAAAATGGTGCCTGGCCCGACTTTTTGGATTTGGTCTACATGCCTGTATGTATGACCCGCAGAAGAACAGCCTAGGGTAAAGGGGTGCCTGACCAGATTGTGGGTTTGGCCTACATGCCCCGTATGTTACCTGCAGAAGAACAGCCAGACCAGGGGAAAGGGGGCCTGAGCCCGCTTGTGGTTTGGCTCTACATACCCCGTTGTAGACCTCAGAAGAACAGCCGAGAGGGTAAAAGGGGTGCCTGAGCCAGCTTTGGTATTGGCTCTACACTGCCCCGTATGTATACCTGCGAAGAAAGACCGGGTAAAAGGTGGGCCGAGCCAGACTTTTTGGGATTGGCTCTACACTGCCCCGTATGTATGACCTCGAAAACAGGCCCCCCGGTAAGGTGGTGCCTGAGCCAAACTTTGGTATTGGGTCTAACTGCCTTTTTTATGTATGGCCGAGAAGAACACCAGACCCGGTAAAGGGGGGTGCCTGAGCCGATTGTTAATGTTTCATATTGTAGGTTGAAAAGAAAACAGCCCCTCGAGTTAAAAGGGGGGGGAAAATGGGGTAGGGGAAAACGGCTTAAACCCGCCTCCCGGTTTAATAAAAAACCAAAAGGCAAGAAGGAGTTCCCCTTTAAAGTGGGGTGTCAGCCTCAAGACTTTCTGCAACAACAGATAATGTAAATGACACCAAATCTTGCAGGAAAGGCTTTCAGTAATAACTCTGGAGAATTCCTCTCTATTATGTATCAGCAGGAATAGAGAAATGTTTATGAGACTGACACATCAGAGGAGGAAGGAAATAGATTTATGCATTAGGCAGCAGGAGTTGTCATAATGATGCATCTAATTAATGTGATATTAACTGAAACGAAATGTTGTTCCTGATTACACAGCTAATTATGCATTACCTGATCTTCTGCTGATTGCATCAGAGGTATCTATATGTGGAAACAGTGATTGCTCTACCAGAAATGCTTTCTTCAATGTGACCCTTTTCACAATAAGAGACATCCCGCGGCTCCTGATCATCCTCACTGTGAACCAACTGACCAACATGACCCAGTTTCTGTAATTAGCACCTATACCATGGCTCCCCAATAAACATTGAACTGTAAAACTACAAAGCTCTAAGGTTTAAAATGTGTCATTAACTTAGATAAACAAGCTCCCATGTTACAGATAAAACTCTGCTGGGAGTGACTCACCATGGTTGGAATGCAGCCTGGAGGAATCAGATAAGAAAGAGAGCAGGGAGAAGTGTCCGGTAACCAAGAGGAACTTGTCTACACAAGCATTAGATAAAATCTCCTGAAAAAGCAAAGTCAAAAAACAGCAATGCATTTGGTAGTAGTCTTTATTAACCTTTACCTACATGTTAAAAGCGAATCATTGGGGTGAGAAAATGCCTTTAAACCAGAAAAATCTTACTCTATACAAAAAGAAGCCAGGAAATGCCCACACCAAGGTCACCAAGAAGACAGTGTTAAGGACAAGAGTAGGTGCTCTGAGGATGTTGATGGAAGTCGGCTCCAGAAAACAATGCAACCCAGAGTGGGATCAAGTAACACTGTCAAGCACAAAACCCAAGATTATGGTCAGTCCAGGACATGCATAAGTTCCAATGGGTTCTCGACTGATAAAATATGCATTAAAGCTCCAACAACAAAAACTTCTACTGTGCCTTCAAAGTGCAAAAGGGGCAGCAATAAACTGGTCAAAACAACAAAACAACCGGTGGTCAAGATGGCAAATAGGGTGAAAAAGTAAAAAGTCCCCAAACCAAGGCCTAATAAACATAATCCAGATGCCCCAAGTGAAAATGATCAGAAATCCAAGCGGATAAGAATCCTGGATTTGTGCAATAAAATAAGCTGGAGAAATAGAACCTGACACAGTCAAAGTTGTGAAGAGGTGAAATCATCCCACTGAGGACAATCCTATTGATAAGATGAAAGACCGTCCAATGGAGGCCTCATTACCCTCTGCTTCTGAACACAGCTCCAAAAACACAGTCTAAACTCGTCTTTCCCAGCAGAAAAGCTTCCCAAATGAAATGTAAAATAGAGCAGAAAACAAGTCTATTGACCCAAAAATCTTAATGGAATGAAATAAAGTTAAAAATATTTTTTCCCAAAATAATTGACTCCCCAATAAACAGAAAATAATTTAGCGGCCTGCATCAAGGTTGGTGGAAGCTCCTGACCAAAGAATATATTGAAGGTAGAAACTGAAAACGCTCTACAAGATAGGTATAAAATAGGTACTCAGTGGAAGGCTTTCCAATCCCAATTTATAGCAAGTATAGTAAATCCATGGCACTCCTTCTGCTTACTGTAAATCGTGTAGACATTCCAAGATGTACTGCTCTCCATTCAAGCTGGTTCCTTGAGGCTTGCGGAGGCGGCCGAGGTGCCAAAGCGGTAAGAAAATAG
>JAODAL010064856.1:0-18497 GCA_025379985.1 Phyllomedusa bahiana
GGGTTCAGCAAATGTGGTCTCCTCAGGAACAGAGGCTATCTTCCAACCTAAATGAACTGAGAGCCATCAAGTTAGCTTTGTACCATTTTCAGCCCATCCTATTTAACCAGAATGTCCTCGTACAAACAGACAATTTAGTATCGGTTTACTACCTAAACAAATAAGGGGGCACCAGAAGCCCCTCTCTTTCCAAGGAATGCAGGAGCTTGATGATATGGGCAAATCTCTACAACATCTCAGCAGTGCACATTTGAGGCTCTCTCAATGTGACAGTGGATTGGCTCAGCCGAAATTTCCTGCACCCCGGAGAATGAAGTCTAAATCCCAAAATCTTCAGACAAATTACTTGCAAGATGGGATACCCCGACCTAGATGCCAACTCCAGACAATGCAAAAACAAAACACTTTTGCTCCCTCTCACTCCAGGGGTCCCTTGTAGCAATAGATGGGTTGTCAATCAGTTGGAGAAACAATTTATGTATTTCCTCCTCTTCCTCTGAGTCCTCCGGAAGATTCTGGACAAGAAAGCAGAGGTCATAGCGATTATTCCCTTCTGGCCCTGCCGGGCCTGTGTAACGAGCGGCGCCGCGCTCCGGCCCGAGGGCCGCAGGCGCACCCGTGCTTCCTCTCCAGGATCCCTGCCCGGGACGGGTGGCGCTGCTGGCCGCGGGACGGGCCGCGGGCGCACTCGGTCTGGCCACTCACCTAGCCGCGTTCCTGCTCTGTCCGCGCCCTCTGCCGGCCGAGGCGCGCGTGCCCGTTCTCTAGGGCGCGCGCTCGTTCTTGTAAATTTAAAGGGCCAGCGCGCCGATAATTGGCCGGTTGCCAGGCGCTGCCCCTATTTATTGGTGAGGTCAGCAGGACTTCCTTGCTGGATCTATGTTGCCCCGTGCCTTAGAAAAAGCGTTCCATAAGTGTATTCTCGCCTTACCGTGTACCAGACCTCTTGCTACGTTTCTCGACTCCGAACCTCTGCCGCCTGCCCTGACCTTCCTGCCCGTCCACGAACCATTGCCGCCTGCCCTGACCTTACTGCCTGCCCACGACTACGATTCTTGGATTGCGATTCTGTACCATGCTGCACCTCGGCCGCCATCTCAAGCAAGTAACGTCAGGGGTAGCGACTTGGTAGCCGCACGCCGCAGCAAGTCCAACCCGCTTTGCGGCAGGCTCTGGTGAATACCGGGGGCTACTTAGACTCCCTGGCGTGGCTTAACTATCATCGCTTGCGGTGGCCAGAGGATCCACTACCCAGCTGTTACAGTTAGATCCAGCCATGGATCCCGCCAAGGTGCCCCTGCCAGGCCCTGCGGACCTTACGACCATCGTTGCCCAGCAGTCGCAGCAGATCGCGCAACAGGCACAGCAATTGGGCCAGCTCTCCGCCATGATGTGACAACTTCTGGCGTCCCAGCAGCAGCAACTGTCTTCTACGCCAGTGGTTCCGTCTCCTCCTGCCGTTCCGCTGGCAACCGTGGGCCCGAAGCTTCGTTTACCATTACCCTCCAAGTTCGACGGAGATCCGAAGCTTTGCAGAGGTTTCGTTACTCGGTGCTCCATGCACGTGGAGCTGGTGGCGGACCAATTCCCCACGGAAAGGTCAAAAGTCGCCTTTGTGGTGAGCCTGCTATTCGGAAAAGCCCTGGCATGGGCGACTCCACTCTGGGATCGGAACGACCCTGTGACAGTAGACCTACAGGCCTTCCTCACCGAATTCCGCAGTTTTTTCGAGGAGCCAGCACGTGCGTCTTCCGCCGAGACGGCGTTCCTGAATCTTCATCAGGGGGACTCCTCCGTAAGGGACTACGCGGTCCAGTTCCGTACCCATGCTTCCGAGCTATCCTGGAATGACGCCGCTCTCTGCGCCACATTCAAGAAGGGTCTGTCTAGCAGGATTAAGGACGCCTTTGCTGCTAGAGATCTTCCATCTTCTCTAGGCGAACTCATCCACCTAGCCACCCGCATAGATGTGCGTTTCACGGAGAGACGGGAGGAGCTGCGCCAGGAACAAGACTCGGCACGACCTCGCCGACTACCTCGTCTGGCCCCTGTATTCCAGAGGTCCCCACTGCCGCCTCCGCAGGTCTCCTCTGAGGAACCCATGCAGATAGATCGGGCTCACTTATCGGAGCAAGAGCTGTCCCGACGTCGGGCGGAGAACCTTTGCCTCTACTGTGCCAGCCCGGACCATCTCTGCAGAACCTGTCCGCTGCGCCCTCAGCGTTCGGGAAACGCTCGCACCTAGGAGCCGTAGGAGAGGCGTCCCTAGGTGCTAACTCTCCCTCTCCACAATTGATGTTGCCGGTGGAGGTAACAACGGATGCTGGTCTACCGTTCCGGGTCTCTGCCTTCCTGGACTTTATTCATGCCTCCTTGGTGTCCCGTTACCGCTTGCCTGGAGAAGCCCCTGCTCATCTCTTCCATCAGCGGGGAGCTCCTTAGCGACTCCATACAGTACATAACCCGGCCAGTGTCTCTACGTGTAGGGGTCTTGCACAAGGAGAGGATCTCCTTTCACGTTCTCCCTCGGGCTTCCTCAGCGATCCTGGTGGGGCTACCCTGGCTGCAACGCCACGCCCCTACGCTGGACTGGAAGACAGGCGAGGTCCTCCGTTGGGGATCGGAGTGTCAGGACCTCTGTCTGGTGGCACCACGCCCGGTGCCCACCTCCTCTCCAGTCGTCTTTCAAGCCCCTGCCTGGTCTGCCTGCTCCCTGTCATCAATTACACTCCACATGTGATAAGGCTGAAGATATGAGAGCAGTAGCACTGGCCGCACCCAACTCCTCTTGCTCTTTGCATCAAACTAACTGGACCAACTTATTATATATTTTGGGAGTCGGAGTCGGTCCATTTTTTGACGACTCCGACTACTGCAAAATAGCCACCGACTCAGACTCCACGACTCCGACTCCACAGCCTGTTCCGTACTACAGTTTCTTCAGGAAGGCTTTAATAAAGGCCTCAAATACAATACATTGAAGGTCCACTTCACAGCAATTAATGCTCAGTTGGAATCAAAGTTTTCAAACCAAGATTCTTCAAAGCAGTCAGAAATCTTAAACCAATGATGCATAATCCCATACCCTCGTGGGACTTATCACTTGTTCTAAAGGCCTTAACCGGTCCACCCTTTGAGCCCATGCTGGAGTCTAGACACAAATGTATTTCACTTAAAACACTTCTTAGTGGCCATTACTTCAGCAAAAAGGTTAGGGGAAATTCAAGCTCTCTCCTGTAAAGAACCATATCTGAGAAACCAACAGAATTGTCTTATTCTGTGCACTATGCAAGGTTTTCTTCTAAAGGTGACTTCAACATCTAACATTAACCAAGAGATTGTTCTCCCGGTGTTCTTTCCACATCCAGTGGACAAAAACAGATGTTATACACACTGGATGTAAGAAGAGCGGTGCTCAATTATCTACAAGCTACTCAATTATTCAGGTTGGATGAAGCCTTGTTTCTACAATTTCATGGCAATAGGAAAGGTCACAAAGCCAGCAAGGTTACTTTGGCCCGCTGGATTAAAGACGTCATAAAACAATGTTACGGTATTCTAGGTCAAGATTCACCTCTTCATCTCAGAGCTCATTCCACCAGATCCACTGCGACTTCCTGGGCGGAATTTGGGCAAGTGCCTTTAGATCAAATTTTTAAGGCCGCAACATGGTCTACACCATCAACATTCGTAAAACATTACAGATTGGATGTCCTCTCTGCAGAATGTTCGACTTTTGGTGAATCAATACTCAGGAAAGCTTCGGAGGTCCCACCCTCTTAATATTGCTTTGTAAATCCAATGGTGTGCTGCCGTAGGACGATCAGGAAAGTTGAAATTTACTTACCGAAATTTCTTTTTCCTGGAGTCCTTAGGCAGCAAAGCTTTCCCACCCAGATTAATTTCCTTCATTGCTACTTACAATACTGGGTGCGGTGCTTCCAGCCAGGCTTAATGGCGCAACACTTAAGTGATTAATTAGTTCAATTACTGCTTGTTAACCTGTCTCTCCTAGTTGTACCTAGGGGAAGTAATCCCAATTGTGTGCTGCCTACGGACTCAAGGAAAAAGAAATTTCGGTAAACAAATTTCCACTATACATACACCTTGTATATAACACATGATAGATACACCCTGTACACTATATATGCACTATAGATATACCATGTATATAACACGAACTATAGATATACTCTGTATATAACACATGCTACAGATATACCCTGTATATAACACCCGCTATAGATACACCCTCTGTATAACACACGCTATAGATATACCCTGTATATAACACACACTATAGGTATACCCTGTATATAACACACGCTATAGATATACTCTGTATATAACACACGATATGGATATACCCTGTATAAAACACAATATAGATATACACTGTATATAATACACTATAGATATATCCTGTATATAACACACGCTATAGATATACCCTTTATATAGCACACACTATACATACACCCTTTATATATCACGATAGATGCACTATAAATACACCATGCATATAATACACACTATAGATATACCCCGTATATAACACACGCTATAGATATACCCCGTATATAACACACCCTATAGGTATACCCCGTACATAACAAACCCTATAGATACACCCCGTACATAACACACCCTAGAGATATACCCCGTACATAACACACCCTATAGATATACCCCGTACATAACACACGCTATAGATATACCCCGTACATAACACACGCTATAGTTATACCCCGTACATAACACACGCTAGAGGTATACCCCGTCCATCTCACTCGCTAAATGTATACGCCGTAGATAACACACGCTATAGGTATACCCCCGTACATAACACACCCTATAGATATACCCCGTATATAACACACCCTATAGATATACCCCACATATAACACGCTATAGATATACCCTGTATATAACACACGCTATAGATATACCCTGTATATAACACACACTATAGATATACCCTGTATATAATACACTATAGATATACCCTGTATATAACACACGCTATAGATATACCCTGTATATAACACACGCTATAGATATACCCTGTATATAACACACGCTATAGATATACCCTGTATATAATACACTATAGATATACCCTGTATATAACACACGCTATAGATATACCCTGTATATAATACACCTATAGTACATATCTACAGATAGATAAAAATCTAACATAAGATACAGCCCTGCACTATGTGTATATACATTACAGTACAGACCACATATAGATATACACACTCATACATCACTAACGTGTGGGATCTCAATGAGCTGAAGGACCTTTGTTGATGTCATGATCATGTGATCGGTCACATGTGTGGGAGGGGTCAGGGTTCTGCTGGTGGTAAAGGACCTGTGGTGACGTCATGAGCATGTGACCAGTCTCCCTGCTGGCTGCTCTCTATGGAGCCTGTGTGGGTCTCGTGCTGCATATCACGGGTCCTCAGATGTTGAATGTAAAGAATTATAGACGGGCGTTATTCATAGGTCTCTGTGAGAGCTGTTACTGTAATAGCGGGGCGCATTTCGAGCATATTGCAGCGCAATTACAGTGTGAACCAGGGCTGTGAAGTTGGAGTCGGTGCCTATTTTGCAGGAGTCGGAGTCATCATAAAATGGACCGACTCCCAAAATATATAATAAGTTGGTCCAGTTAGTTCGATGCAAAGAGCAAGAGGAATTGGGTCCGGCCAGTGCTACTGCTCCCATATCTTCAGCCTCATCACATGAGGAGTGTAATTGATGACATGGAGCAGGCAAAGCGCTGCCCCAGGGGAAAAGATTCCGCTCCCAGGGCAAACAGATTTCAGCAAAATTTTTCACCTGCTTTCAAAGAAGTAGAAGATCAACCATTCATCAAAACTGACTGTGGCTGAGGCAATTCCTTTATACCCTGACATTGTTAGAGATGTTGCCCCTGTGGTCACCGCTTTGCACCCAACCCAAGTTAGTGTAGAGAGGCCATTCTCTAGCCTGGAAATAATGAGATCAGATGTGAGGTCATGTATGCAGGATCTGATGGAGGCAATACTATTCCTCAGAACAAATTCAGAGACTCCACAAATGTTCCTGCAGTGTTTTGCATATTTACAATTTTTTTTGTGTTCTAAAGTCATACTGTTGTGGATGGGAACAAAGATTATATATGTGTGATCCTTTGTGTCTCTATTTTAATGTAATAGTTAGTATATACTTCACACATACATATATATATATATTATATACATAATAGGCACATACTTGTATAGTACAGCATGTAAAAGCTGTAGGTATATCTTTTGTCATTAATGTGTTAAACAAAATGGCCACCTGTAGTAGTTTGTATAGATCGTCGTGTAACCCAAGATGGCGTCTAGTCAGAAGTTACACCCTGTGTTCAGACATTCCTGAAGCTGTGAGGAGTGGTCCATAGATAAGGACGTGCCAATAGACCCTCACAGCCAGGTACATGTGATGCTTCTTATCTACTCATTTGCAAAGAGGTATAAAAAACCACCATTTTGTGAATAAAATCAGAAAGCACTTTCACAGCAACAGGGCATGTTGTGATTTGTTTTCTCGGTGCACCTTTTATTATTTTTAAGATAATTTGAACCCCCACAAGGACAGGATAGCCCCTTTGAGGCTACTATCTATTACAATACCCAATAAATATATTTTACACTGACAAGCAAAATGGTAACAATGTTTTGAAGTTGTGACTTTCAGGCTCCATATCTCTCCATCCACTACAGCTTTGTACATGAGGCTACTGTAATTTTATATACAGTGATCTTACATATTTTATACATAAATTTGACTTGCAAGTATTTAGCATCTGCTTAGTTCTGCAGATTCTTTCCTGTAACTGCACTGTTACTGTTTTGCTCCTAAAAAATCAAAATCTTAATATTTATTATTTTGTTAGTATTTGGGAAATCCACCTTTTGGTTTTCAATACTGCCTGAATCCTTCTGGGCTCTGAATCAAATTCAAGCATATCTTGACCAAAATCTGATCCCAGGTTTCTTCTACATGTTCCCATTGTTGGTGCAGACTGGACTTGGATACAAATACAGCTTTTTCTAAAACTACACCCAGAAGTGTTCAAAAGATCAAAACATCGTTACCCTTTTGCTTGTCAGTGTCTGTTCTATCTAAATAGCTTGATTATTGTATTATAAGGTGATAAACAGCCTGATGTTACCATTTTACTCCCGTAAAGTTATCACTTAAACATGCGCCCTGTATGAGGGAGTCAGGAGTCGGAGGTTTGGGAAATTGAGGAGTCGGAGTCGGGACTTTGGCTTGCCGACTCCACAGCCCTGGTGTGTACAGTAACCCTAAAGTGTCACTCTGAACTCTCGGTTACCAGCAGAGACGAGTGTTGGGGAAGCGCTGACCCAACTTACATGTTGTGGGAGTTGGTAGCTCGTTGTTTAAGGTACCGGAGAATACAGACACACAGCTATAGGTGTATCCCACCTCTCTGGAGATACAGAATAAACAAGGTGGTTCAACATCAAGCAAATATTACGGTGCATGATTGTTACAGATCCAGTTACATGTGCCAGCATTTTCTTATCTTTTTAAATTTTTGGAAATCACAGCTGACTCCCCCAATACTCCCATCAGTGCTTAGGCCTTGTATTTGAGTTTAAAGCAATTGACTATTCATGGCAATCACTTACACTATTAACCCTTCTGTCTCACAATATCCATGTCAGAATGTTTATTTAACCCCTAAGCCCCGACAGAGCAGGGAAATCCTTTGATTGCGCTGCGGTGATGAACTGCAGCAATCAAAGGGTTAAAGCATTGGGGAGCAGGGGAAACCTCTGGTGGGCGGTAGTTAAGGAAACAATGCATTTCACGCATTGGGGCGAGGACCCTACGTGTCTTTTGGTTAGGTTAGGGTTTCTTTAGTTGTTTTGAGTGTCTTAGTAGGGTAATTATAGATTTTCCTTATATTTGAAATAAGAGGTATATTTTATGTATTTAGCTGCTAAGTGATGTCTATGGGGTAGTTTGTTGATTGATTTAGTAACAGTCACTAGCTTTTGTATCTAAGGGTTGGTCTAGCCCGTCTATTGTTTGGACCTTGTGGTTTGTGTCACGCTGGATGGTACTTCATCAGTATGATATCCATCAAAGGCATCCATTTAACATACATGGGCGGTCATCTACGTTAAACGAAAAGCAGAAATGTGATGTGTAGCAAGGCCTAGAGGGTGTTTACACGCTGTCTTTTGGGCCCAAACAATTTTCAATACAGTTGTAAAAAGACCTCAATGTAAAATGCGCAGCCTCGATAACACGGCACATATTTTACGATCATAATTAAGCACGCGTTTGAAAAGTAACGTCACTTCTTTTTAGACGTATACGATCCAGCAACTAAAGTGCCTCAGGCCATTACACAGTATTTGTGTAGTTGAAATGACACGTTTATTGTGTGAAAGTAGTAAAACATAATAATACAAACATATATATATTTAGTATTGGAGGAAAAGGTTTTTGGCCTCGGCGCTTACGTCCACAGAAATGGTCAAACGATCGCCACATCAACATGGCATAGAAGATCACTAAAAAAAATTTTAGTAAAATAAAAAGGAATAAAACTCAACACATCTTATGGCTCCAGTGGCCCTTCACTGGGAGGTGAATAAACCAGGAAAGACTGTTACACTTAAACACATGGTTGGCAAGTGAAATACTGCAGTTTCGAGTTTATGAAGTAACTCATCTTGTAGGACACTCACATAGAGCTCGGCATTGAGATTAACATCGATCCTGGTCAAGTATCCATCAGCTTTGGCTGTGAAACAACCTCATATCCTCAGGCTTCCTCCACCGAACCTGACAATTTCTTCAATTTCTCAATCTGTTTGCCCCTTTTCCTTTGATTCTTCCAAACCCATTTGCCCCATCAGAGCCCGGTCTATTGACTTTCATCTCATCACTCCAAATCACCTGTTTCCAACCTTTCACTTTTCATACTTTTTTGCAAACTCGAGCCAACGCTTCCTATGACGAGACTGAAGTTGAGGCTTCTTCCCCTTTTTTCGGGCCATCATTGCAGACCTGTGTAAAGCGTGTTGTCCGGTGCTTGCATGGACTTCAGTGATCTCACTCTTACGAAGCCTACGAGCCGCCTCCACTGCTGTGTCTGTCGCGTTAGAACTGATCAACCTTGTGATGAGCCAACTTGTTGACTGATATTTCCCCTGGACGTCCACCTCTTGGCTTTGGAATGGATGGAGTTCATTTCATATTCTTCCCGCAGTCAGGGCATGATGCAGTTTGGCAATTTTCTTGGCCCAGAGACGCTATTGATGATGCGGATTCTCTGATCTTGGGATATCTTCTTCATGGCTGCTCGATCCAGTGACCTTTCACTTGTGAATCAAAATGTAAAAGATTGTTCCTCCACCAGGAGAAAACCAGTTACAAGGATGTTACTTGACAAGACTCTGCAGAACTAAGCATATTGTGAGACTGTGACAGATGGAGTGGTTGAGGGAAGGTATATTTCCCCGAGAATACTCTCCTAAATGGCTATAGGGAGTATGTGGGCAGATGCCTGTCACTGTTAGGCCTGGGCTTGGTGAAGGAAAGCAGACCGTTCATGTGAGTCAGTAGCATTAAGTTACTGACATGTTCTAGTATAGTGGCTCCAACCTGCTTAGTCTGGGTTGACTTTTTCTGGAGTGGCCAATTAATGGGTGGAAGGCCACTCCCACGTATCAGGTGAGGCTGGTTTTAGGCCCCGTAAAGGCTGAGCCTGCAGGTCTTTGCTGCTGGTGAAATGCTAACGTTTGACTTGTGTGAGCTCAGCCGAGCTGGGTTCTGTTTTGCAGTTTTCCCTGAAGTTAAGGCTGTATTATTTCTATTGCCATTTAAATAATCCCAGGCTTTGCCTAGACTTGGACTTTACCAGCAGTGTCACTGTCAATGTCTGTGAAAGCCAATGTTGCCACCTGATTCTGATGCTAATCCTCCACAATATGCTAAATAGTTTCAGGTCAAAGTTATATATAAGATAGCTAAGATGATTGTCTATAAAATAATGTGAATCTCACGTTCAGAGCTGTAGGGGATGATAAGATACGGAGCTTGAAAGTCAGAAGTTCAAAACACTGTTACCCTTTTGCTTTTCAGTGTAAAATATATTTATTGGATAAAACTTTAGAACACAAAAAACTTTAATGAATTGTAAATATGCAAAACATGGCAGTAAGTGGGTAAAAAAACTGTTTTCAACAAAAATGTCCTGAATAACATTTATGGAGTCTATGAATTTGTTCTGAGAAATAGTATCGTCTCCATCAGATCCTGCATACATGACCTCACATCTGATCTCATTATTTCCAGGCTAGAGAACGGCCTCTCTACACTAACTTTGGTTGGTGGCAAAGCATTGACCACAGGGCAACATCTCTAACAATTTCAGGATATAAAGGAATTGCCTCATGCACAGTTTTGATGAACAGTTGAACTCTTCTAGATGCCCACCAATCAAAAACAGGACCTATATTCCGCTACTTGTTACAGGCGGCTAAATCTATCATTCCACGAAAGTGGAAATCTCCCATGCCCCCCTCGATAGAGGAATGGTATGCAGAGATTGATTCCATGCACAGAATGGAGGAGCTGATTTCACATAGTGATGAGTAATTGCTTAGGTGCCAACGCACCTGGTTTCACTGGACCACTTTTAAGACCTCCCAGTTATATCTCTCCATCTCTAGCTAAGCCCGCACTATCCATGATCTGATTGGACGGGTCTTAGCTGGGGGTTCGTCCCCGAATTTAGAGGACCTTGGGGGGGTGAGGGAGCTAGCTGTGGCCTAACAGTACTGTCTTAGACATGACGCAGGGCATGAGATTATCCCGGTATTTCCTCTTTTCCCCCCCTCCTTCCCTTCCCATCCTTCTTGTTGACTGTAGGGTCTGCGTGCTTTGTGTAATGTGTTGTTTGTCTTTGTAACTGTTGTCCTCTACTGTACTCCAGTTAGGAGTTTGGGTGTTAGTACACCTTTACACAATACGTTGGATTATGACAAGATGTTAATTTAACTTGTTTAGTTCAATATTCCAAGTCGATCACATGTCTTGGTTGTAAGATATACACTTAAGATACGGGCTTTATTGGTGCGGTAATCCGAACATATTTTACTTTGCTTTATGCTACTTTTTTTAATACTTCAATTTCTTAAATAAAATTATTCTTTGAATTTGAAAAAAAAAAAAAAACAGGACCTATATAACCAAAATATAACAAAAAAAAGGTAAAAGTTACAAAACAAACCAAAGCCAAACAAAACCACATTTACCCAATATATGAATAAAAGAGTATCTTTTATGAAAAATCAAACACATAATTTACATTAACATATATAGCGGTGCTGGAATACTGAAAGTGCTACTGGCAGGTGTATCCCAATATAACATACATAAGAACAAGACACTATTAGTGGAAAAATGAAAAATACATTAATAATAAATCATATACCCAAGGGAATTATAACATTAGTAAATTCATATGTATTCCAAACTAATATATACCCAAAGTAAGTAACAAAAAATAATAAATGGGAAATACAGACCAGCAGTACACGAAGAGTAAAAAATCCACAGTGGGGGCGTGGCCTGATTAAAGGGGGCGTGGCCTGCTTTCATGGACTAAAGATGTGGACTGACTGAGCTCCTGTAGAATATCCTAACCATCCGCCTACTTAGTGCATATCATCCTGCTGGGTCTGACTCAGGGGAGCAATAGGAGGCCCCCAGTTGGGTTTTGACAACATTTCTGAGACTGTGTGACCTATACAGGCTGCTTACTGTTGGGAGAGGGTGTCTGGTGGTATGCCATCTTGAAGGCCTCCAGCCCTGCAGTGCGATTTTTGCCACGAATCAGTTCTGGCGTCTGGAAGGCCCGCAAGTGGAGGAAAGCCAAGACTCAGAGGCCGGTGGAGTGAGGCGGCAGTGCGAGGAGCTGCATACCTGCGGGGAGAGAAGTGATCTCTGTGTAAGAGCTGCGGTAGCTGCGCCTGTTTCCCTGGCTGCTGAAGCGGAGGAGTCGTGCAGTCCTCGTCTGTGGAGTGCGGACGCTCTGGGACTGACGGCACAGGTGAGCACCCAACAGCGCGGGATCCCGGCACGGTGCGCAGGTCCTTAGAGACTCGGTATCATTAGTGAGGGGCTGCGGGGGGAGCCGCGGAGTGCAGGTCTGCTCATTGCTGATTTAAAGAGAACCTGTCACGTAGTTTTTGCCCCCCTGGCTGAGGACAGAACAAGGTAGTGTCAGACATGCTGTTCCCAGCGCTGTGTCCCTTATTCTGTAAGATGTTGTAGTTTTCGTGTATTTAATGCTCAAACCTGCAGTTTTCATTCAGAATAGTCATTCGAAGAGTCATTCAGAGTGTCAGCCTTTGGTTGGCGGGGCTAACACCCGCTCATGAATACGATTTGAGGGGTAAATGCTCTAAAACTCCAGCATCTTACAGAATAAGGGGCACAGTGCTGGGAACAGCAGGTCTGACACTGGCTTGTGCTGCCCTCAGCAAGGGGGGCATCATCTATGTGACAGGTTCTCTTTAAAATGGCAGGACAGCAGTGTGGTTTCCCTTTGCTGTGGGCCGGAGGTTGAAGGAGCTACACCTGGAGCCCATAAATGGCCTGAAGAGAGTCTGCCTATCAGTGGCCTGGTAGGAGTGGAAGGGGCTGTTGACCCATTGCATTTAATGCAGTATCTTTGTTGGTGAGACCTTGGGTCACTCGGTCTGTTGTTGGGGCCATGCACCTTTGGATCCCCTGCTGCATCAGAATTCTTGTAACAATTTAGATTGCACTCCACTGCTTTTTGCTCCCTCCATTAACACCCTTACATCTACTTCCTCAGAGGCAAATTCAGGCTGTTGCATATCGTTATTACCGACTGATAATAAACAAACCAGTGACCCTTGCTGATCTTCAACTTCTAACTCAGAATCTCCCTACGAGACAAGATAGCTCTTCCATGGTGAAACGACTGCTAGATGAGTGCAGAAAAGCGTTCACTCATTTCCAGTCCAGTGTCAAACAAGGTTGATTCTCTTCAACAACCGCAAGATTCCTCTGCTACCTCTCTTTCTGCCCTGCAGGAGGTAGTACATCAACATACGTCTCAATTATTCCATTTGCAGCAACATGATGTAGAAACAGGGGCAGAAGGAATAACCTTAGGATACTTGGTTTACCGGAAACGGTACTCTCCTCTGATTTAAATGTGACTGTGTCTACCATCTTTAATGAGATATTAAAATACCTTCTGAAAACTTATATTGAGTTGGACAGGGTGCATAGAGCCCTATGCCCTCCTAACCGAGATGCGCAGCACCCTAAAGATGTGATTTGTCGTGTTAATTTATTTGTACTTAAAGGGAACCTGTCACATAGATTATGCCCCTCTTGCTAAGGGCAGCACAAGCAAGTGACAGACCTGCTGTGTCCAGCGCTGTGTCCCTTATTCTGTAAGATGCTGGAGTTTTAGAGCATTTACCCCTCAAATCTTATTCATGAGCAGGTGTTAGCTCCGCCCACCAAAGGATAGCCTCGCCCACCTGGCAGTTCACATGTTTCTACCTATTCAAAGTAGTAGGTTTATCAGTTGAGGTGGACGGGGTTTGAAAAAAACTGACTCTTTTACGACTCTTTTCTGGCTGAAAACTGCAGATTTAAGCATTAAGGACACAGCACTGGAAACAGCAGGTCTGTCACTAGCTTGTGCTGCCCTCAGCAAGGGGGGCATAATCTATGTGACAGGTTCCCTTTAAAGAGGAGATCCTACAACGGGTCCTTAAAGGATGCTTCCCAGTCTAGAAGGACATCATACTACAAATCCACCCAGATCTGTTTCGCCACACCCTTGCGCAGAGAGCTATGCTTAAACCCATTTTGAGTATATTCAAGGAGGGTAACACTGTTTAAAGATGGGGATTCTCCTTCACCTTTATTGCTCACCACGACTACTGTTCCTATGTCTTGCACTTCCCAGATGATGATCTCACTTTCATAAAGGATCTACACATTACAGACATATCCTTATCAGATTGTCCAATGCTATTTCCCCCATCGGGTAGAAGGCTCAGAATGGGCCTTCCCTCCAGAAAGTTGTGTACCAAGGAAGCACACATTAGCAAAACATACTTGGTCACCAGCAGTGCTCCTCCTAATGTGGCCACCGCTACTACTACCTGAGTACTCTCATTACATCCTTTACTCCATATCTGTGACACCTGAGTGAGAATGGAGTACGATTTACACATTTATTGTAATGCCATGTTATGCCATCATGTTCTGTTATGTACTGCATTTTCTTTTTCTCTGTTGTTGTCATACTCAAAATACACTTTTCTCAATGTTTTCCATATATCAGCCTGATATACTCATTCATATAACTACATAGCACAGTTTTGGAGCTTTCTTGGACCATGCCTGTCTTCTATGTTAATAGAAAGAAAAAATGTTGCCAGCCACTCCAAAATCCATGAAAAACTGAAGGTCTTTATTGAAGAGATAAAAACGTGATGACAAAAAATAGTAGCAAATAAGCTGACTCTTTTCAGGTCATTCTCGACCCTTAATCATAGCAGTCGCTTCCAGAGAGCAGCCGTGCAGCCCTATAACTGGAGTAGTGAGCTGGCAATCTTTGTTTCTTTCTCATGTCTTCTATGTTCCCCATGTAGGTTTGGGATCTCCCCCTTGCCTATTTTTGGCCTCATGGTTTCCCTAGTTCACAGGATTCAGCCTAGGGATTCATGCAGGTCTTTTTTCCCTGATTTTTTATTTTTTTGTCTTTCTTTACTTCTCTTTGATTTCTTTCTTGCTCTTCTTCCCCTACTCTTTCTTTTTGCCCATGCTCCGTCGGGTCTCGGGAGTTGGAATCATACATTTGCCTCCTTTTTTATTTTTTATATGGGGGATCTTACTATAGCATCCTTCAATGCCAAGAGTCTCAATGTTCCCATGAAACGCTCCCAAATATGATATCATTTCCATCATAAGAAGACTCATAGTTTGTTTTCAAGAAACACACTTTAAATCGCATCACATACCCTAATAGGAGTGGCTATTGCCATCCACAAATACCTGCCACATCAAGTGGTGGATTGTATTGTAGATGTGGAGGCCAGATACCTGATTCTTATATTATCCATTAATGGCCACATGTTCACCATAGTAAATGTGTACGCCCCCAACCAAGGACAAGTGTCATTTCTATTGGAGGTTTTAGATATTTTAAATACATGGCACATCGGACCATTCTTTCTGTGAGATTTTAAATTTCCACTTGACCACACCCTTGATAACTCCATGTATCTATCTCCTTATTCAACATTGCACTCTCTCCTGGTCACGAACCACCACTATTGGGAGTGTTCTCGCGTCAGATCATGCTCCTATATTTCCTCTCCCTTTTCTGACTACGTGACACAGATCATGGAGATTGAATTAATCTCTATTAAATTACTCAGTTTGCTTAACTGATATTCAAGGATCCACTGAATACTTCATCTCTGACCACGAGAGAGACAATACTGTCCCTATTATGAAAGGAGAAGGCTTAAAGTGTTCCGAGGGGCATTCTAATTAAACATGGCAGTCATCTGAAGAAGGCAAAATCCCTGGCCATCACAAAGACTGTACAAAAAGTCACATCGCTGGAGTGATTGCATAAACAGTCAATCTCATCAGTGCTTCAAGAGCTACTGGTAGCTAGATTAGAAGTTCAACACCTTTTTGTAACTTCATGGGGTAGACGTCTGCAGCTCTGTCATAGCAAGTTCTATGAGTATAGAAACAAGAGCGGCCATCTTCTTGCCAGGGCCTCGAGAGACAAAATGGCACTATCTTTCATCCCTAGCATCAAAACCCATATTGGTAATATGGTGCATACTACCATTGAAATTGCAAAAGAATTTCATTGTTACTATTCCAAACTCAATCAGTTACTGCCTAACCCCCCTCTTACCCTATATACTAGGCAAAAGCCTCCCTCTTCTTTCCACAACCTATCCACAGAGTTGAATCAGGCGATGGAAGATCCTTTTTTTGTCAGAGGAACTTAAAATTGTTATTGGCAGCCTCCTGGAAAGGAAAGGGTCCTGGACTGGATGGCTTCACTGCCAAGTTCTTCAAGACTTTATTACCCTTTCTCTCCCTAATTTTAGAAGTCACTTTTAACGACATCTCATCCTCCACACCCTTCCCTACAGACTTACATGGCACACATTAAAGTGATAACCAAAAAAGGTAAAGATCCTCAAGCATTTGGGAGCTATAGGCCCATATCTCTTCTGAATGTGGATCTGAAGATCTACGCCAAACTTTTAGCGAATCGTCTGTACACCTATCCACTTTAGTTCACCCAGACCAAGTAGGCTTTGTTCCTGGCAGGTAATAAGGGGATAATATGTTAAAGACCCTAGACATAATCCAATATGCCCGCTTACACAAGCAGCCCTTGATGATCCTGTCTCTTAACACTGAGAAGGTTTTTGATAGGATCTCTTTGGACTCCCTCTCCGCCATCCTCACCTTTACCGCAAAAATTTTAGCTCTATATCAAAACCCAACTCTAGAGTCAGGATTAACGGCTCCCTGTCTGACACCTTTGTCATACGCAATGGCACTAAGCAGGACTGCTCATTGTGCCTGTTATTATATATACTAATTATGGAACACCTGATGGAGTCCATATGCTCCAGCCCAAATATCAAGGGAATAACTATTGGAGACCGTGAATTCAAGTGGTCAGCTTTTGCTGATGCTCTCCTGATTTACATAAGGGATCCCATCAAATCACAGCCCATTGCTATAAAGAAAAAATCTGAAACACCCAAGCTGGACAATACAATCATATTTAAATTTTCTTAGGGATGTGGTTTCCAAAATGAGTTGACTTTTGGAAGGTTTCATCTGAACTGTTGCCTTGCAACATGGCACCCACCTAAATCTGCGTTACAAAAGTCAAATAGCACTTCCTCCCTTGTACACTCTGCCATCTGCACAAACAGCAGTTTACACCCACATATAGGGTACTGTTTTTCTTGGAAGAAATTGCATAAAGAAATTTTGGGTTGCTTTTTCTCCAGGATTATTTTTTTCATTTTCACGCCACAATGTTAAAAAAAAATAAAAAATCTGTGAAACACCTGTGTTTGGTCAATATACTCACTACACCCATGGATATGTTTCTTAAAAGGGTGGATTTTCTAAAATCAGGTCTTGTTTAGGGTGTTTATTAACTTTACGTTCCTTAGGGTGTTCTGAAATTGTGCCGAAAAATATTCTAATAAAATGAGACTCCAAAATCCACTAGGTGCTCCTCCAGTTCTGAGACCTGTGGTTGAGTCAAATGGCACACTAGTGTAGTATATGGTATCTCTAAAAACACTAGATTTAGGGACATCAATATTAAGTTGTTTTTCTTTTTATCATCTACTGTTTATCACAAAAAAAATGGATTAAAATTCCAAATCCGCAAAAAACGAAGAGTTGAAATTTCATCTCCACTTTGCTTTAACCCCTTAAAGCCGAGGTCTATTTTATTTTTTACACGTTCTTTTTTTCCTCCTCGCCTTCCCAGAGCCATAACTTTTTTATGTCTGTTTTTTGTTCCAATCCAATAATATATCAATTGGCTTCTTCTTAAAACTTTACAAACTTTTATTATAGATTTCTTAAAACTACATCAATTAGTCAACGTATAGACATGAATAGAAGTAAGGGGTACTTAGCATCATTGCGATGAAAACATTGTTCAGTCCAAAGAACTCAAAGGTCCATTTTTTATGTTCTGGCACCGGCAGGAGCTTTCTTTAGGAGACGCCGGGAGACCAGGCAACTCGTGTCTGTGCACGCAGCGACGTTTGGGAGAGACTCCTCCCCTTTCTCAAGCATGCGCCTTCAGACCCACATCGGCACTATATGAGACTAATTGCAAACACATGAATAACATCTTAAAAACAATGCTAAAGTTAAAAACAATAAAAAATACTAATTTTACAGAAATGCTTTGAGGCTAAATGTCTCATTTATGCCTTTTGGAGCCATCACATCTAAGCGATGTATCCAAAAGGCTTCTCTTTGTAGCAGCTTCCTCTTAAGCTGCCATGGTTCTTGACAATAGACATGTTCAAGAATACACCAGCGCAATTCAGACAGGCCATGACTTTCACTAACAAAGTGTCGAGCCAATGACGTTTCTCCAAAATTTATTTTTTCCTCAACAGTTTTAACATTATCGTTTTTTTTCTAGCATTAAATTGCCTAATCATGGATTTATGTTCATTTAATCTAGTCTTAATGCTTCTGCTTGTCTGCCCCACATACACCTTTCCGCAGGGGCACTTCAACATATACACAACCGCACTGCTATCGCATGTTTAAAATCCCTTTAAAATTTTTGGGTGGCCTTTCATCGGGTGACAAATTGATCTCCTTTT
>JAODAL010064857.1:0-18496 GCA_025379985.1 Phyllomedusa bahiana
TAAGAAAATTTAGACCCCAAAAAAATGGGACCCTCATGGGCGTCCAGAAAGGTTGGGTTTGTACAAAAAAGTTATTGGTGCCAAAAATTTCGGCCCCCAGAAAAAATTTCAAAAAATAAAAAATGTTTTTGGAATTTTTTTTTTGGTACCAAATTTAAAAGGAAAACCCTACTGTTTGGTTTTACGGGTGCGTTTAACAACCTGTGGGAAAACAGTATCACATTATTATTTACTTAAATTGAACGCCGTAAAAGTAAAAAAACCCGGAAAAGGGGGAAAATGTTTTGTTTTTTTTTTAAAATTTTTCCCCCCTTGGAATTTTTTTGCGGGTACCCAGTTTTCCCAAAGTTTTAAAATGAAAAAACCCCCATTAGAAAATACATCTTGTTTCCCCAAAATAAAAGCCCCCTTTTTTCTATGTAGGGGAAAAAAAAAAAAGTTATCTTGTTGGAAGGTGGGGAGGGAAAAAAAAAAAAAAAAACGTGTCACCAAAAAAAACCGCCTTTCCCTTTAAGGGGGTTTAAAAAATTTTTATTGAACCCTCCCGTAAAATTACATAATACAGTCAAAAAAAAACAGCCCTCATGTCAAGTTTTTTAATTTTTAAAAAAAACACAAAAAAGAAACCCCCCCCCCCAACCCCAACCAAAAATTCCCGTCATCCATCTAAACCCCATCCAACCAAAATACTTGACCCTTGAAAACTTTTTCCCGCTTTTCCAGTATGATATGAAAACTATAAAGGTTTCTTTAAAAAATAAATGAATTTAAAACCCCCTTTATTCCAAAGAAAACTCCATTTTTTCCCCAGTATCCCCCCAATGCTGGGGAACTCCCCGTCACGGCAATACAGTTCCCTAATTTAAACCAATTTTTAAAAGGGCCCCAATCCCCGCAAAATTTTCCCAGCAAATTTTACCAAGTTGTATTTTTAAATTTGAAGGGGGATGCTCTCGTATTTTCCTTTTTGGACTGAGAATATTCTTCCCTAAAAATTTCCCCCACTTTCTTTAAAAAAATTTTTTGGGATGTTTTTTCTTTGTTATTTTTCCCAAACCCCCCCTTTTCTCCATAAGAAGGAAGTGGGTTTTTTTGTGATAGGGCCGTCTCTAAAAGATGGAAGTTCCTTTTTTTTTCTAAAAAAAGGTTAGGGGGCATCCCCTTTTGGGAAAAAAAGAAAGAAATTTTGCGCCAAAAAAAAGGGACATCTCTAACCCCCCCGGGGTTTTTGTGAAACAACCCCTAAAGGGGTTTTCAACTCTAATCCCCTTTTAAAAAGGGGGTTAAGCAAAACGCGGACTAACCTGTCCCCAGGGGAAATTCTGGACCCTGGACAAAGCCCAAAAAAACCCCCTGATTTCAAAACGGTTTTTTGGGTTGAGAAAAATTTTTGGGGAAAAACCATTTTTGTTGGGAGCCCTTTGGGGTTTTGGGGGGATTCAAAAACCATAAAAGGCGTTTATTGGGCATTAAATTAATTGGGGGTTCCCTTTCCCGGTTCACATGGACCCTAATAACTCCCCTCCTTCTAGAATTTTTTAACTTGGTTAATTCCTTTAAAACCCAAATTTCCTAGCCCCGCGCGCAAAAAAGAATACTTTTTTTACCAGCCCGAGAACACTCTTGGGAGGATCTTTTAAAATATCAGATCGGGGAATTTTTTTCGGGGGGGTTGGGGGCCCAATTTAAAACCTCAAAACTGTTGGTTTGAATTCTCTTTTATTTAAATTTCCCCAAACCTTTTGGTTTAAAAAAAACTCGATATTTTTGGGGAAACCCCAAAAATCCCCCCTGGGAAATTCCTTACTTTTTTTTCTCCTGGAGGGGTTTCCGAAATCTACTGCCCATTATCAGGAAAAAATTTTTTAACCCGGGGTAACCCTCCCCTCCTTAAGATCTTAAAATCCAGGTTTTTTCCCGCCCTTGTGTTTAACTCAGGGTGGGTTCCAGAGGTTCCCTGTGCTTGGGAAAAACAAGAAAGGAAGATCCCCTCATCTTCCTAACCCTTCCTTCCCCGCAGCTACCCCCCTCTTTAAAGAGCAAAGGGGCTTATGATGATGTCGTGGAAGAGAAAGAATTTTGTGTGTAATATAGAATTTTTAACTTCCCCGGAGCTGTCCCAAACCCATTCCAAAAATCAAATTTAAAAAATTTAGGGGTTTTAAATCCAAACTTCCGCATGGGCATAGAATAAAAAAACAGATTTTATGCCCTGGGCTTTTGGGGGGCCCCAACCCCCCCCCCTATTTCTGGGAAGCATAAGGGTGGTCACTACTATTCTGTGTCACCTGTGACCCCACACAAACGAAGAGAACAACCGCTGCACCCTTCGGATATCCACATGTTTCAATAGCAAAGGGATAGTCTGCATGGGATACAGTAATTTAGGGAAACACACCATTTCTATCAGATTAACCCTACCAAACAGGGAAAGAGGTAGATTATTAATTTTTTTCAAGTCGCCTTCTATTTTTTGCAAAATAGGAACATAGTTTAATTTGTAAATAGACTCAGCGGATTTCCCGATATGGATTCCCAGGTATTTTATGCTAGATCCAGCAATCTGCACCGGGAAATGGCGATTTCCTATTGCCTTCAGTAAAGCACCATGGGGGGATATATCGAGTATGTCACTCTTAGAACTGTTAACCTTAAGACCCGAAGACCTGCCAAATTTCTCTAATAAATCAAAGATCGAAGTTACCTCTCGCAAGGGGTCTGTCATAAACATAAGGATGTTGTCCGCAAATAAAATAGTTTTGAGTGTCTGACTTCCAATCTTTAATCCCAAAATAGTCTCCTCCTGTTCAATCGCCCGAACCAAAGGCTCAATAGAGTTATTGAACAAGAGCGGAGATAACGGACAACCCTGGCGCGTGCCCTTCTGAAGTTCAAAAGTTGTAGACAGATATCCTGGGGTGTATCCCCTCGCCTTCGGAGACCTATATAAAGATCTCAAAAAAGTCATAAATTCCCCTGAAAAGCCCATCCGATGAAGAACCTTGTACAACCACTCCCAGGAGACATTGTCAAATGCTTTTTCAGCATCTATAGACATAATCGCCGGGGAGTGGTGTATCTGTGGGTTCATTCTGATCTCATTTAGCGCTGCAAGTACCCTACGTATGTTCGTAACTGCTGACCTTCCCTGAACGAATCCTACCTGTAGCGGGGAGATAAGTTTTGGAAGTATCATAGCCAACCGATCAGCCATAATCTTTGCAACCAATTTCAAATCGACATTAATCAGAGAAATGGGCCTGTAAGAGGCAGCCAAAGACAGGTCTTTATCAGGTTTCAGGAGTAGTTTTATGTACGCTGTATTCATCAGATCTGGTATGTGCCCTCCCTTCGTTTGCTTTATTTTAATGGTGGCACCTGCTCCTGCAAGCTGGCAGCTAGAGAAATTACCATCACTGGTGTCCAACGTGTAACGGTCGGAGATAGTGGATCCTCTGGACCACTGCAAGCGATGGTATTAGACACGCCAGGGAGCGGAGTCTAAGTCGTTCCAGTTTTCACTAAATCCCGCCGCAAATCGCGATGGACTTGCAGAGGCGGATTGCTACCCGGACGATCCCCCTGACGTGACTTGCTTGCGGTGGCTGCCGAGGTGTAGCGTGGTACAGAATCGTTAGGCAGGCTCGTAGTCGGGGAAAGGCAGAAGGTCAGGAGAGATGGCAATGTTTTGTTGTCAGGGACAGGCAGAAGGTCAGGACAGGTGGCTAAGGTTCGTGGTCGAGGGACGGAGGCAGTAGGTACGGTACACAGGATCATGCTAGACACAACATGGAATGATTCCTCTCTCGGCACAGGGCACTATCGATTCGGCACGGCTACTAGGAAAGGACAGGGCTTAAATAGAATCAGCGCCACTTTGTACTCTTATTTCATGGTTGAGACCTTCCAAGTCTCTGTTTTCCTGTATGTCAGTATTTACTTTATTTAAATAAAGTGTTTGAATAGTAAAAAAAAAAAAAAAAAAAAAAAAAAAAAATCAGCGCCCTATGAGACCAATCATCGGCGCGCTGTCCCTTTAAATTTGGTCGCAGTACCGCACGCCCAGCCCGTCACAGGAACGCGCGTCCGGACCGGAACAGGAGTGTGGCGAGGTAAGTGCCGATGCAGAACTGCTGGCTGCGGGGACGGAGCTGCGGCATCGCCCGCAGCTGCAGCGGGGATGCGGGTGTGCCCGCGGCCCGGCACTGGGGCCGCGGGGACACCCGTAACACAACACCTCTGCTAGGCATGTCAGCACTTCTGCTTATTGCAGTTCACTAACCCATACTCGTTGGTAAGGTGCTCAGACCAGTGCATGGGGCACATCATGGCCACTATCATGGAAGTATTGTCAGTACTGCTGGGTCCCGATCAAATTTATGATAAAAGTAAGGCCTACTGAAATGCTGCAAGAAAGGGAAGGTTAATGGGGAAAGGGCCCAGATGCTTCATCTCTATGGTGCCCAGAAATGACTGATGGCAGCCTTGGGGCACATAGTACATACATATCAGTACAGCGTAAATATATTTATTTGAGATAATCTACACAATCAACAGATGCAATAAAAAGTCCAACAACATTTTTTTTTTAAAGGGGACATACACTAGGGGCGACATGTTCCAATATGCAAGAGCATTTTTTTGGTCTATTTTGTGCCAAAACAATACTCTTGACACCATATTCTCGATATAAATGAACTGTAATATATCAAAACTAGCCGCATTATAAAGTATGAGTACGTCCCAGGGTCCCTAAGGGGCATTTCAGGGTGATCGCTCCGCAACCCCCCCGCACAGCCGCCGGGTGTTAGTGGCTAATCGCCGCTAACACCCAGCCATTCCAGTGTGAACGGGCAGCTGCAGTAATCCGACACGCGGACATGGCAGCGACGAGCCTTGTGAAGGCTCCCGTCACTCCCATTTCCTGGTTTGCCCCACTTCTGTCCGCAGACAGGAAGTGGGGAAACCGCCATCTTGGTACAGTCTAATGCATTGTCTGTGCAATGCATTAGACTGTATTGACAATCGCGCCATCAAGTGGTCAAGCACCCTAGGTGGACTCAATGTTAAAGTAAAAAAAAATAAATAAATAAAGTTTTAAAGTACAAAAAAAAGTATTAAAAGTTCAAATCACCCACTCTTTCCCCATTTTAGAAGAACCAAGATATGGAGTGCGTATGATCCTTGTGTGCAATATAAAATTTAACTTTTACTTCACAATTTAAAATAGTATGCGGCTGAGCATAAAACACATACATCAAAAACACACCTAAGTGCCCATGAAGAAAGGGCGCAATAATAACTACTGACATGGACGAGTCACTGGGGGTCTCCACACCGGTATAGATCGTTAGAGCACTCGCCCCGACAAGGGCGACCCCTCACCGGTATAGAGGCTTACCCTCTAGACTCAAGTCTTACCCTTACGTGGTAATCATACAATGTCCCAACATGTTTCGACCCACCACAGTCTCTTCAGGGGACCAATGAAGTGATGTATATAATCTAAAAATGGAATAAATTTTTTTTTTGGAGAATTAAGGGTATAAACGGATGAAGTTACCCCCAATTTATCCTGTCCCATATTAGATATCTTATAGTGCAGGTTAATATATATCAAATTGCTGCTGGGGTATATGTAGCCATATCATGTGCATATAAAACAGAGGTGGTGTTAACAGTGCAAACTATCCAATCACCTCCCAGCACATGCAGACTCCAAACCCCACAACAGCACAAGCACATGTCATCAAAAAAGGGGAGATCTGTACTTACCAACACAGAAAATTGCATATAGTGCGGGCATAGAGCGTATGGCTCAAAAAGACACACGGAAGGGCTATGGTGTGCCCGCCGTTTGTTTAAATGCCACAAGCAGCCTTAATGTGACGGGGGCGGATGTACTCTAGCCGTCGCCATGGCAACCGGTCACATGCCTGCTCCGTCCCCCCGTCACTTCCGCCTAGGGCGCGAAGTCGGGCAATGACTTCCGCCCTGAAATGCTGGAGGATGTGTGACGTGCGCCATATCGCGCGCAAAGTCACTTCCGCCCACACTTGCCGAGGGGCTGAACGACCACTTCCGTCCACTGTGTAGTGTAAAAAACGGCAAGTAAAAGTGGTTTTAAGCGCCCGTATTTTAATACTTTTTTTTTAAAACATAATGTGCACAAGAACAAAAGGCCATTCAGGGTGGGGCACGAAAAAAATCTCAACTCGCGACCCCAAGAACAGAAATCGAATGTAAAGATAGATCTTGTTTGGCATCCTCCTGATAGTTTCAGGATGAATTAGATATGACCAGATAGTAAAAAATATGATACAATGGTACACAGTAATGTATAATGACGTAATTAAGGTTCAGAAGTACATATATTAATTAGTATGGAGGAATATTAGAAGAAGATACCGGTGAGGGGTCGCCCTTGTCGGGGCGAGTGCTCTAACGATTTATACCGGTGTGGAGACCCCCAGTGACTCGTCAAAGTCAGTAGTTATTAATGCGCCATTTCTTCATTGGCACTTATGTGTGTTTTTGATTTATGTATTTAATGCTCAGCCGCATACTATTTTAAATTGTGAAGTAAAAGTTAAAATTTATATTGCACACAAGTATCATACGCACTCCATTTCTTGGTTCTTCTTTCCCCATTTTACAAATAAAAACAATAAAATAAAAAAGTTACACATATCTGGTATCGCCGCGTCCGAAAAAGTCCGATCTATAAAAATATAACATAATTTATCCCATACGCTGTACACTGTAAAGGAAAAAAATTCCAAACGCCAAAACTGCGTTTTTTTGTAATTTTACGTCACTTAAAAAATGGAATAAAAGTGATCAAAAAAGTCGCATGCATTCCAAACTGCTAGTGATAAAAAGTACACTTCAGCCCGCAAAAAATGCCCCCTCACTGACATCTGTAGGTGTAAGTACAAAAAAGTTATTGGTCGCACAAACTGGCGCCGCAAATTTCAAAAATAGAAAAAGTTTGGAATTTTTTTACGGTACCAAAACATAACGTAAACCCTACATGTTTGGTATTGTTGGATGCGTATCAGCCTGTAGAATACAGATAACACATTGTATTGACCGAAGATTGAACGCCATAAAAGTAAAACCCCCGCAAACATGGCGAAAATACGTTTTTTTTTCACAATTTGCCCCACTTGGAATTTTTTTGCGGTTTCCCAGTATATTCTATAGTACAGTGAATAACACCAGTAGAAAGTACGTCTTGTCCCGCAAAATAAAAGCCCTCATATGTCTATGTATGTAAAAAAAATAAAAAAGTTATGGCTCTGGGACGGCGAGGAGGGAAAAACGAATGGGTCAACAACAAAAAAAAAACACCGGGTCCTTAAGGGGTTAAATGCGTCTAAAATCTGCCTTGGTGGTTCCAATTTTCGGACATGTCACCCTAAGTCTATCACGAACTGCTCTTATAGATTAAATACTGTCCAGTAAGAGAACTGTAGTATAAGTTCATAAGTACACGTTATCTTTTAGTATTTGATCAGAGACGTGTTTTATCTATTTTTGAGGATAGGCATTTAACCTGTACGGTTTGATTTGCCGTTATAGGTTATATACATGGTTGCTCACTATTTTCCTCTTTATCAGTTTGCTGCTTACTGGATCCTAATCGCCTCCCCTCCGTTACATATCATTCCAGGAATGGGGGCAAAGCAAGGTTGCTATGTGATAGAGATCAACTGTGCAAATACAGGTGCATTCATTGTTATTAACGGAGATATGACTGCTCTGATCTTCTGAAGAAGCAGCTGCAAACTCTAACCAGGTGTGTAATAGGATAACTTGCCACTTGGTTGTGTAATAGGGTAACTTGCCACTTGGTTCATACCATCCTATCTGAGGACACACAGTTGAATATAGATAGATAGATAGATAGATAGATAGATAGATAGATAGATAGATAGATAGGTAGGTAGGTAGGTATACATACACACATATAATACCCTAAATGGAAACATATTTTATTTTTTTCAGTATAATTTTTGATTCAACTTTAAAGTTGACTTTACAGTGCGATCCTTTAAATGCTTAAATTACGCTTTGGTATACATAGTATATTAAAGCATTATTGTCTCTGGCAGGGCATAATTGGCATAAAGCTATGACAGGCCTGGGAGCTTTTGCTGGGCTCCCATTTGACATAGCGACGCACAGCAACCCCAATCTTATTGATAGAGTGCCAATGGGTGAGAGACGGATCCCACTCAATAGTGACCGTGGCATTTAAGGGATTAGACAACTGGGATTGGGTTGTCTCTAATCCTTGCAGCTACTGCATTGACCATGCTGTCAGTCAATACTGAGCTCCCACAGCAATTGTGAGGATACATCTTCAGCGCTCGGGGGTCATCGTAATGTAGGGTGGACTACAAATATGTGCATCTGTATTCCAGATTTTATTATTATTGTTGAAATGTGCACATGTACATGATGATGATGACTTGCACCGTAATTGGGGGTACAGAGTACTTTAAGCACCAGTATCATATGTTGCTGGCAGTCAATGAGGGGAGTACCAGAGATCCCATGGGAAAAACAGGGGAGGGGGAGGAGGGAGTCCGTAACCCTATTGATTCATAGAATAAAGGTAACATGTTATGCTGGACAACAATTTTTTTGGAAAGTTTTTTGTTTCCTTGCAAATATGAAGTGATTATGATAAACGTTACCTGCAGCATTAGTTCCACTGAAACAAAAGTTTTTTGCTGCCGATTTTCATTTGTGCCCAACGTCTGGTGCATCCCATATTAATGTCCAGCAATAGTCAGCTAACATTGATGGATTTCAATAGCCTTGATAAAGGTTTTCAATTGTAGCAATATCTTGGTGAAACCATTCTCCATGTTCCTCACTGACTGCCTTAAGATTTGCAGGGAAGCATTCCAAATGTTAATGCAGAAAATGAATTTTCAACGACCTGTTGCACTTCATAGCTTTGTAAGCTATAAGAAGGTTGTCAACCAATTCAATGTAGTTTGGAGCTCGATAGTTGTCAAGGAAATCGCAAACAACCTTGAATGATTTCCAAGCAATTTTCTCAGGCTCCAACAGCAGCTATTCTAGGTGCTTGTCATTCATGATGTGTCAAATTTGTGGACCAACAAAAATGTCTTCCTTAATCTTAGCGTTGGTTATTCATGGGAACATTTGTCTCAAATAACAAAAACCTTCTTCTTTCTTGTTCATTGCTTTCACAAAATTTGTTATCAGCCCGAGTTTTATGTAAAGTGGAGGCAGAAATATTATTGCTGGGTCAACAAGTGCTTTATGCACAATATTTTTCTGTCTGGGAGTCAACTGGTTACGGATTTGCCACTTCCTTCTATTGTAATGTGACTGCTTAGTATGACTGTCCCATTCACAAATGTATTTCCCCATCTCCGACTCATGGACTGCAACATCTTAATTGGCTGCCTCCTCTAGGCCCATTGTCTCTGCTGACTTTGATATTAGAAGAGTGTCCTCATGTGGCACTGGTCTTATAGCTGAAGGCAGATTGGGATAGTCAATTGATTTCTTATTCTTAGTAGAGAAGCTAGAGACATTGCTTAGAAAGAAGTAACAGTCGCATGATCCTTCTGCTCCCGCCATATTCTCGGGACAGAAAATGGCATTAACTTGCGATAACCTCTCAACAAACCTCTAAGATCAATAGCCAGGACCGTCTTTTTCACCGGACAGGGTAGGCGGTAGCCCGGGTCCTCCCGGGCAGACACCTACCATGCCCAACAGAGTAACTCTGCGCCTGTGGATGGTCTGAATGCCATGTCTGTGTGCAAGCCCAGACCCACCGTGTCACAAAGCGGCACAGGAGCGATGTCACACCTCCTGCGCCGCTTTATCTCCTAGGCTGACAGCCCATAGGCTTCTGGCCTGGGAGATCATGGGAGCAATGGCATGATGACGTCAAGCCGCTATGCCGGAAACTAGCTCCTGGAGCCGGCTTCTCGGCAGGGAGTGCGGAAGGTGAATAGCGTTTTTTTTTTCCTATACCAGGGGGGTTATCTACTTACAGTTGGCTGTGTATGAAGAGGGCTATATATGGAGGGGGCTATTTGTACAGGGGCTATATATGGAGGGGATTTTTGGACAGCAGCTATATATGGAGGGGGCTATTTGTACAGGGGTATATATGGAGGGGGCTATTTGTATAGGGGTATATATGAAGGGGGCTATTAATAAAGGGGCTATATATGGAGTGGGATATTTGTACAGTGGCTATACATGGAGATGGCTAGTTATGGAGGGGGCTATTTATACAGGAGGCTATATGTGGAGGGGGCTATATATGGAGAGGGCTATTTATGGAGAGGGCTATTTGTACAGTAGGTTATATATGAAGGGGGTTATATGTAGAAAGGGCTATATATTGAGGGGACTATATAAGACAGGAGCTATATATGGAGGGAGCTATATGTACAGGGGGCTGTGTACCTACCTTTGGGGGTTGTATATACAGGGGCTGTCTACCTACAGGGGTGTGTGTATACATGGGACTGTGTACCTACAGGGGGCTGTATACCTACCAACAAGGGACATTTATACCCATCTACCTACAGGGGGCATATATACCTACCTTCAGGGGCCTATATACCTACCTACTGGGATCTATATACCTAACTACTGGGGGTCTATATACCTACCTACTTAATAGTGGGAAACACTACTTACTGAATGAGCGGCGTCCATACCAGAAGTAGGAATTGGTAGGGTAGACTGATGAAGTGAGGATTCTTCTGTTTGTTAAATTCGGAAGGGACTGTGTGCCCGTAGAAAGTAGAAGTCACAAATTTTATTCCTGACCCTTGAGTGTACATATCAGGCACTCTGGTGTAATATTTTGCCCATCTTGGATATTTTTATACCTATTTTAGTTAAAGGGGTTCTCATCACACGCTTTCGCAGACTTGAGCTGTTTCTGTCTGTTACAGCTTCAAATCCAGGGTCATGTCTCTCCTCCCAGTAGGTGTGTCTCTCCTCCCAGTAAGTGTGACTTCCCTCTCTGAAGACTGGTGACATGATTCTGTGTTAGCAGTGGAAGGGAAAAGATGTTAAAGCTCTGCAGATCTCCTGCAATGGTCAGTTCTCATGCCTGCAGAGCTGTCACCTCCCTTCACATGCTCCTTGCAACCAGAACACCTGTATTGGTGTAAACAGTTATACATACAGCCTGAACTGATAAACCAAATGTGAGAAATTCATTCACCCCCTCCCCCCTCCGTTATCAGGCAGGAGGTAGAGCAAATTGTAAAAGGCTGTGTTATGGGGGGGGGAGTGAATCTAGCAGCCAATCACAACACAAGGGGCGTGTCCCATCCAGGGGACGTGTCCCAACTGACTGAATGAAATATTAGCCAGCCAATCACTGAAAAAGGGCCGTGGCCTGACCACAGGCTGCAGTTTTAGGGTTTTAAAAAACCAACAGATTGGGTTATTCTGCTTTAAAAAAGTTTTAAAAGGTAATGTGAATAAATTTGCAAAAGTGCTAGTTTTTACTGCCCCCATCATTAGGGGTTATGAATTTGTTCGGGGAAAAACCCTTTCCCCCCTTAACGAAAATGTGACTTTCCCCAACCGTCAAGGATTTCCCGAAAAAAAATTGACAAAATGGGAACGTCAGGGCAAATCTTGCGAGCTCAAAAGGGGAGCTTGCAAGTTGGGGCATGGTCCCAAAGGGGGTTTTTTCGCTGGTTCATGCCTTTTTTACCCCCGCGACCGCAGGTGTTTTCCCCTTTCGATGTGGGGAACCCTATAAAGGGGTTGGGACATGGAAGTTGCAGGGAGGGGAGGGGAGCCCCGTGGGGGGACCACCGTTTTTTTTTTTTTTGGGTTTTTAAATCCCCCAGCATATAAAAAGGGAAATAAAAAGTAATTTAAAAATTAAATTTTCAAAAAAAAAAGGGGGGGGGCCCAAATTAAAGGGCCTTTACCGGGCCCCATCCCCCAAAAAAAAAGTTTTTTCCCACAGCTCTTTTATACAGAAAAAAAAAAAAAAATTTTAGGGGCTATAAAAAGGATAGATAAAAAATATTGTTTTGAAAAAAAAAAAAAATGTGCTTCCACAAAAAAAAAAAACTATTTTTAAAGGGGGGTATGCCTTAATCTTTCCCCAACCCCGAGTAAAAGGGGAACTTGTCACGTATATTGCACAGTGAGCCCCCATTAAAAAAAAAAAAAAACTACTGGGATTCCCGTTTTTTTCCCCCCCTTTTCCTTTAAAAAAAAAAAGGATTTAAAAGTGATCAAAAAAACCTTTTCCCCCCCCCCCAAAAATGATCCCAAATTAAAAAAGTCAATATATCCCACAAAAAACAACCCCTAACAGCCCCGTAAACAAAAAAATAAAAATAATTTTGGGTCTCAGACTAGGGGCGTTGCAGGAAATGTGTTCTTTTTTTAAATTTAAAAAGTGTTTTTATTGTGTAAAAGCGAAAAAACATAAAAAAGATAAAAAATTGGGTTTTTCCCCTGAAATGTATTGACCTGTTGAGTAAAGCTGGGGATTTTCCATTTTTATACCGCACTGAAAACTGTTTTAAAAAATAAAAAAAAAAAAATCCTACCAGGTTGCTTTATTGTTGTCAGGGGTTTTGGCCCGGCCCCCCCTTTCCCGGGCCCGGGCACACCTTTGGTCCCCCGCCCGGGGGGGGGGAAAACCGCCGCCGCATGTGGGGCCCGGGGGGCCCGCCCCCCCCGGCCCGGGGCCCCCTTCTTACTTCCCCCCGGCCCCGGGGTTCGGGCTCTGCTCCAGCCCCCCGGGCCCGCGCGGGGTTCCGAAAATCTAAGGCGCGCGCGCCCCGGGCTCTGTAAAATTTAAAAGGGGGCCCAAGGGCAAGGGGTTAATTTGGGGCTTTTGGGCCCGGGTTCATGCCCTTATTTAACCCTCCCCCTTTCCCGGGGGCTGTTCCCGGGGATCTTTAGTGCCATTTGGGCCTACTGAAAAAAAGCGTTAAAAAACCTTGTTTTTGATTACCTTTAGTTTCCCTTTCCCTCGCCACCCCATCTTCCCGCCTCCCCTGACCTTCTGCCTGCCCCCTATTTCGGGGCCGGGCCAAAAAGATTCGGGCCCCCACGCTTTTACTTTGGTGCCACCGAAAGAAAGGGTCACGTCGGGGGAAAACGATTTGGTGGGGATTTAGCCGCAGAAATTTTCCATCCCGCTTTGCGGCGGGCTCGGTAAAAAACCCGGGGGGCCTACTTAGTTTCCGTTCCCGGGCGTGGCTTACCCATCGCTTCCCGGCGTTCCAGTGGATCCATTTACGTCGGGGTAGGGAAAAGAAAGTTTGGGCCCCTGGACCCCGCCAAGGTGCCTCTCCCGTCCGCGCTAAACCTAAACCGAAAATTGGGGCCCCAGCAGTTCGAAAAACAGATCGTCAGAACCC
Organism: Phyllomedusa bahiana; assembly: GCA_025379985.1. NCBI lineage: Eukaryota > Metazoa > Chordata > Amphibia > Anura > Hylidae > Phyllomedusa > Phyllomedusa bahiana. Next base: position 13,419 of record JAODAL010064857.1, read on the forward strand.
CAAGCAATCACCCCATCTCCCCGGGGCCCTTGATGCAGCATTTCCGGCCGCCCAACCCGCGGGCAAACCCGCCCCCGCTCCCCCTGGGTTTTGGCCCCCGACCCTGGTCCCCCGGCTCCGTTGTCATCCCGTCAAGTTCGAGGGGGGACCCCAAAGGGCCCCTCCCAGGGGCTTTATCACCCAAATTCCCCCGGGCATACAAATTAATTTGGGAAACCCCAAATTTTCCCACCAAATTTGGGCTAAGGTGGCGTTGTGGCCCCAGCCTTCTCTCCCGGGGAAAACCGTGGCCCTTTGGGGTACTCCCTCTGGGAAAAGGGACGATCCGGGACAGCCCAAACCCGGTACCTTCCTCACCGAGTTAAAGGGGTTTTATTCGAGGAACCCGGCCCCGGGGTTCATCTGCCCAGGGGGCCGCCTTTCTAAAAAAATGGCCAAGGGATTCCCTTTATAGGCGGGGCTATGCCGTAGTTTTTTGCCCCGTTTGGGTTCGGTTATTTGGAAAAGAAGGGCGTTTTACTGCCACCTTCAAAAAAAGGGGGCCCCTTTCCCGCCGCGTCAAAGGGTGCCCTATCTGGCCCCGGGAAACTCCCGTCTTCCTTTAGTGACCTTATCTCCCCGGCCACTGGATTGGGCATCCCGTTTTCGGAAAAGCCGGAGGGGAACCCCCGGCAGGAACGGGAACAGGGGTAGGGGCCCCCCCGTCTCCCTTCTGGCTCAGTATTTCAAAGGGGCCCCCTCAGGGTTTCCCCTTCCCCCTTTTTCCCGCCGCCGAGGAAGCCATGGGAAATGGAAAAGAGCCCAAAAATGTCTAAAACAGAATAACCAGGAGAAAGTTTAAAGGAAAAATCTTTGGGCTGTACGGGGGCAGTGCAGACCATTTCCCCAGATTCCCGCCCCCCTGCGCCCTCAGGGTCCCGGGGGAAAAAGGGGGGCACCTAGGGTACGTTGGCGAAAGGGGTCCCCAGGTGAGAGCAAGCCCTCTCCTCCCCCCTTTACCCTGCCCCTTTATCGTCGGGCCCCGGGCTGGTTTCCCCGGTTTTTACGTACTGCTTTTCCCGGGACTCAGGGGCTGCTTTGGGAAAAAACTTTGGACGCTGCCCTGGTGTCCAGGGGATAAGTTTCCCGTGATCCCCCCTGGAGAAAACCCCTAAACTCTCCTCTGTCCAGTGGTGAAAAATTTTCCAAAAGGGTCTAATTTGGGTTTCCGGGGCTGAAACCCCTGGTCCTAAAGTAGAGGTACTGCACAAAGGAGAGACTTGGTTTAAAGTACTACCCCTTTTTCCCCGTCCTTTTTCCTGGGTTTTTCCCCTGGTTTTCAACGCCATTTTCTTCCCCTTTCTCAATGGCAGCGGGCGAAGTCCCCGAAATTGGGGTTCGGAGTGTCAGGTCTCGCTGTTTGGTGGGACCTCGCCCCTTTTCTTAAAAGCTTTTCCTGGGTTTGGGCTAAGTGACTGACGGGGGCCTTTTCCCCCACATAAAAAAGCCTTGCAGACGTTTCTTGGAAGCAAGGGTGAGAGGGTTTCCACCCCCCTCGCCCATATGACTGTCCTATTTTATTGGTGCCCGGGGTGTCTCCGCCCCCGTGGCAGGGTTTACCCCCTGTCGGTACATGAGGGGGCCCTTGGTATGTTTACATATTATTTAAGGGGAATCTCAGGAAAGGGGGGTTTTCAGCAAGTCCTCCTCTCCGCTGGAAACCGGGGTTTTTTTTTCGTGGCTAAGAAGGCGGTTTCTCTTCGTCCTTGATTTGACTATCGAGGCCCCAATAAGAAACCGGTAAAGGAAAACCCTATCCTCTGCCCTGATCCGGGGGGCTTTTTGGCGGTACGGGGAGGGCCCAAAATCTTTTTTCTAAAAATTTGGGCCCGGCCCAGGGGGCCCATAACCTCATACGAAAACGGGGAGGGGATGAATGGAAGCCCCTTTTCAACACCGCGACGGGGGACTTGAGTATCTGGTCATTTCCCCTTTGGGCTCTTCAATGCCCCCGGCCCCTCTTCCAAAAATTCGTTAATGACATCTTCCGGGGGGCCTTTTTGTAACCCTGCGTGGTTGTGTATCTAGACGGAAATTTGGTGTTCTTCCCCCCCCCTTTTAGCCCCTTCCCCAAATTAAAAAAGGGGCGACAAGTCCTCGGGGTTTTTAAAGGGCCAAAAACCCCCCTTTATGCCAATTTGGGAAAAGGGCCCGTTTCATCCGCCGAGTCTACCCTTTTTCGGGGTAAAATCATTTCCCAAAAGGGCCTGCAGAAGGACCCCACTAAAATTGTCCGGGCCCTCCTTTTAGTGGCCCCGCCCCCCTGGGTCTCCCAGCCTTTCAAAGAAATTTTGGGGGTTCCCCCAAATTTCCATAGGCAAATTGTATACCCCCATTTCTTTCCCCGCTGGCAAAAATTCATAGTGGCTTTGGGCCAAGAAAATTTCCAAAACCAAAAACTTTTGGCCCCCAGGGGGAGAGGAAAACCCTTCTCTAAGTTAAAGGGCTCCCTTTGCCTCTGCGCCCGGTTTCTCTCCCGGCCCGATACAGAAAAAAACCATTTTTCCTCTAAGGGCGATTTCCCCCTCGGTGGGGGCCGGGGCCGGACTCCCAGGGAAAAGGGCCCAAAGGCAAAACCCTCACTTTCGGGTTTTTTTCTAAAAAATTTTTCCTTGCTGGGAAAGGGGAAATTTTTTTTATCGGCGACCGGGGAAATTTCTGGCCAATTTAAGCGGCTTGGAAGAGTTTGGGGTATCTCTTGGAGGGGGGTCGTCAAACCCCGTCAGCATTTTTTACCGACCCTAAAAAACTGCTATATCTTCAGGCGGTCAAAAGCTTAAATCCACGCCAAAGGGTCGTTTTGGGCTCTCTTCTTTTCCCCGGGTTTAAATTTTTATTTTATTTTCGCCCTGCGGAAAAAAAATGTCAAGGCCAAAGCTCTCTCCGTGCTTTGGATGTGGGCTGGCCCCCGAGTCCCAAACCCCCCGGCAAATTTTATTTTCCAGAAAGGCTCATCTCTGCGCACCGGTGACCTTAAAAGCATTCCCCCGGCAAGAATACGTTCGTCCGCTCTCGGGAAGAAGATATTGTCTTGGGGTCCTTGCTTCCCCTATTGGGGGGTCATCAGGAGTGAGAGGTCCTGTTCCCTCTTTTTCGGTTTACTGGTGGCCGGGGCTAGCCCCGGGGGGTTCGGGGAGTTCGTGGAGGTTCCCGGTTCCTGTGCCCGGGGAAAAAGTTTTTCGTCTTTAAACCGGAAAGGGTTTTCTCCTTCCTCTTAAAATACATAGCTGCCTTGGAAACCCTGTGGCCATGGATTTTTATCCCGGATCTCCCTTTCCCTTTCCCCTTGGCAACACCGGGGGATTTGGGGGGGGGTGAAAGGACCGGTTTTCAAAAAATGGGCCCATTCATTCTTGCTGGGGCCCGCCCAAGGGCCCCCCCCCCTTGGGCCCGTTTATTTTTTCTAAATATTTTTCGGCTACATGGGCTTTCCCCGGCACTTTTTGTTTGGAAAAGGGGGGGTTAATTTGTCTTTCCCGATTCTGGGCTCCCCCTGCAACCAACTGCAAATGAAATTGGAAATTTTTTCAGGGTACCCCCCCCAGTCCCAAAGGGCAGGAGGAGAGGGAAACCAGGGCCCTAGGTTTCTACCTGCGGCCCTTTGTTTTCCCCGCGCAGGATGAAATTGGGCCAAGGGCCCGTTGGCCCCCGGGGCCCAGTTTTTCCCATAATCATTGGACCCCCGGGTCTGCCGGAAACGCTCCTTTTTTTTTATTGTTTCGGGCGGGGCATTTTCCCGCCCAAACCCCCCCCCCTTTCTGGACCTCCGAGGTCCCGCGTTTCAGGGGCTTGGGGCCAGGAACCCGACAGCTAATTTTGGAAAACAGACGCACCAATCTTTTTAAATCCGGGGTTCTGGGCCCCCCAACCAAGGGCCCCCAAAACCGACAAAAAAGGGAGGGCCTCCCCCAACCCCTTTTCGCCGGGGGGGACCCAAGGGGTGGTTGTCGGGGGAAATATATACGTTTCAAGGTTCCACTATAAGTGGGTCCCCGGTTCCTGGGTCCATTCGAGGTGCTTTGGCGCATTTTTTTTTTTTTTTTTTTTTTCCAGTGGGATACAAGCCCCCGCCTTCCTCCCACAATGAGGGGGCCGGAAAATTCTTCCCTGTCTCGCTTTTAAAAAAGGGGCATCCTTAAACGCTTCTTAGGGTTTTCTTTTTCTCCCCCCCCCTCATGAAGGGGCCCATTCCCCGATGTCTTTTTCGGAAAGGAGATTTTGGGTGTAAAAATGGGTTTAGAGGGAAGCGTTTTTTTCTCATTTTACTGGAAAGGGGTTTGGGGGACGAAGAGGGGCCTGGGAGCCAGAAAACAAAAATTCTGGATGTAACATCATTCAGGGTTCCTTTCCGGCCCGGAAAGAGGGGGGGGCCAAAGGGGGGGGGACCCGTCACGGGTGGGGGCCCGCGACCCCAGCCCCCCCCGGGCGCGGGCACACCCGTTTTGGGCCCCCCCCGGCGGCCCCGCCCCCGCTTTTCGGGCGGGGGGCACGCTCCCCCAAACCGGCCCGGGCCCCCTTCTTACTTCCCCGGGAGGGGTTCTGTCTCTGCCCCGCTCCGGCGGGGCGCGTTCCCCCATCTAAAGGCCCCGCGGGGCGCGCCCGGGTCTGTGAAATTTTAAAAAGCCCCGTGCCCCCGGTAATTGGTATTGCCGGTTTAATGCCCTTTTTTTAAACCCCGCCCCTTTTTGGGGCTGTTGCCGGGTTTTTTAGTGCCCCTTTAGGGGCCCATGAGAAAGCCGGGTTTCCCAAAATGTGAAGGTTTGAGAGGTTTGAATCAATATTGTGTTGTATTTTATAATTATGAAAAAATTTTTTTTTTTTTTTCCCAAAATTTTCTCCTTTTAAGGGAATTTTAGTGAGCAGAATCCCTTTTTTTGGAGAAAGGGGGCAGGCCCAAATAGAAGGGAAACTAAAAATGGCAGGATGTGACCCCTTGTTATCTGTTTCCTCAAGATGTTTACTCCCAGCTTTGTCTTTCCCTTTTTCCCGAAGTTTCGTTTTTACTGGAAAAAATTCACCCTTGAAGTTTTTTTGGGTGA
>JAODAL010064858.1:0-18495 GCA_025379985.1 Phyllomedusa bahiana
ATTTTTATTTTTAACCAGAGCTCACCGGCAGTATCCATGATAAGTTAGGCTTTTTCTCTTTAGTTCGCTTTCGATTAAAAGGGGATACCCAAATTTTTATATTTTTTTTTATGTTGAAGCACTTTAAAAAAAAAAGAAAAGTTGGTTTTAGTGGGGTAAAACAAATTTTTTTTTTTTATGAATCGCTATCCCTTTTGAGAGCTATACATTTTTTTATTTTTCCGTATACAGAGCTGTATAAACTTTTTTTGCAGGGTAACGGGCGTTTTAAATTGGTACAACTTTGGCGGTTTCTAGGGGTTTTTTTATCGCTTTTTTTTTCCCCCTTTTTTGTTGGGTGCGGGAAAAACAATTTAAACTTAAATTTTGGGGATTTTTTTTTTTTTTTGTTTTTTAAAGGGTGTTCACCGTACTAATTTAATTTTAAAATGACAGATTTATAGGGGAGTTGTTACGCAACCTGCGGCGATACCAAATATGGGGTTAAAATTTTTTTAATTTTTTGATCTTTTTTGGGGTAATTTGCGTTTATAAAGGGGAAAAGGGGGTGTAATTTTTTTTTTATTTTTTTTTTTCGTGTTTGTGTTTTAAAAATTTTTTTTCACCTTTTTTTTCCCCCTTTTTTAAGGGGTTTTTTTTTTACATTTCCCCCCTAGGGGATTTTTAATGAGAATCTTTTTGATTTTCTCATTCAATAGGAAAACCATAAAAATACTTTTTGCTATGACTGGTTCCTATGACAACTGTCCCTCACGCTGCCGGGAAAATTTCCCACAGGCCCCCGGCCCGGGGATCGTGACGTTTACAGACAACCCGGGAAAGGAATTCCCGTGCCCGTTGCTGTCCCGTTTGGAGGGGAGGAAACTGCCCCGATCGTACGATCCGTGCGCCCCGCTGCCCCGGGAAAAGAGAGGCAGAGGGGAGCGCTCTCCTCCGCGTCCCTTTTTTTTATTGCGGAAAACCCGAATTTTCGCAAAAATTAAGGGTTAAACCGCCCCACCCCCCCCGGAACCCCATCCGGGGTCGGGCCAACCTGCGGGATGTCAGCTGTTTAAAAAACAGCGACACCCCCGCCGCCTTGGACCCCAAAAACCCGGGTTTAAAAAAATTCCCGCGAAAAACCTCAGGACGTATCCAAAGGTTTCCCGGTGCGGTAAACCCCCAAAACCACCTGGACGTATGGGATACCCCAAAGGTTTAAAGGGGTTTAAACACTGGATTGGTTTAAGTTAAATTTTTGCTAATTAAAATAAATTTTGTTCACACCCCTGTTTTTTTTAATGGAATTTCAAATAAAATAAATACTTTTAATATCTTCAATTTGGGATCGCTGGAACCCAATTTTTAAAATTTTTTTTTTGGGGTATATTTTTCCCACCACCGGGGAAAATTTTGCAAATCCTGACACAGGGAATTTTGAACTGACCATTTGGGTTCCCTAATATAATAAATAATAAATATAAAATTTAAAGTTTTTAGGGCGCCAAGAAAGGACCATGTTTTGTTAAAATTTTAACTATTAAACTTTTCAGGGGACGCAAATTTGGGGCTCCGCCGCCCCCCATTTAATATAATTTTTGCACTGTATACACCTTTCTTATTTGGGTAGTGTTTTTTGTCAATACCATCAACCTTATTTTTATACACATGAATTTTTTTTTTTGTGAATTTTTTTTTTATCTTCTATTCACTTTTTAAATATGTAAACTATTGTTGATTATTGTAAAATTTTTAAATTTTAAATTTATGTAAATTTTTAAAAATTACTTATATAGACAAAATTTTTACCCCACTTGAAAAACCCGGGTCCCGTGAGAGGGCCGAAACGCGGGGGTTTTTTTTTATGTTTGGGGAAAAAACTACACAAATTTTTTTCACTATTACCAAAATTGAGTGCGCGAATTTTCTACTTTATATTGAATTGGAGTCTTTTGGCCCCGGGCCCTTTTTTTTTCGCTTGCACCCCGCTTTTTGGGCCCAACATTGGAATGCGGGGTTTTTTCCTTTTTTCTAAAATTGGGGGGTTTTCAAACGGGGACCTTCCCCAGCAAAAATGGAGATTTGTCCCTGAAAACCCGGGGTTTGGGATTTTTTTTTAATGTCCCCCCCTATTTTTTGCTTTTTTGGATATTTGGAAGTGGAACGTATTTTTTAAAAAGGAAAAATTTGGGTGGGGGACTACTTTTTTTAAAAACAAAACCCCCCCCAAAGTTGATACCCCCAAAGTCAATATAAAACTATGTCTAAAGAAGATCATTACCTTGGAGCTTCATTACCTCACATTAAGAGAGTATTATAAGATCAAGAGGATCCCTAGAGGTATGAGATCTGCACTACGACCCACCTTGTTTTCACAGGACCTAGATTTCAGAGCTCGCTTTGAATCTATTTCAAATAGGTATGCCTTAGATATCTTGCTCTTGAACCTGGAATTTTTACAACGGGACTTGCAAAATATGCGGGGTAAATTTACTGCTATAGATGATTTGTTAAAATCCTTATCTCCAGCTGAGGACTATAAAAAATTCTCGGATAAACAAACAGAATTTTTGGTTAAGTTCAAGAAAGATCTAGAAGACACTAAAAGAAGGAAGTGGCACCGTGATTTACAAGATTATGAGTCTGGAAAGGTTTATTCTTGGTCTAATGAAAATGTTGCTAAATCAAAATTAAATGGCCCAAAAGAAATAAGGAAAACAAGAGTTTTATAAAATCTCGTTTGAATAGTGATGGCTCTTTTTTATGGACTGCCCAAATGGATCCTGCAAACAACGATCCACCAGAAGAGGAGGCAAAAAAAGACACAGAGCCCGGAAGAACCAGGGTCAGGAGACAAAATCAAATACTGAACATACGTCCTACTCAAGCCAAAAAGAAATAGATTCCACATTGGTGGTTAATATATCTTCTTTTGAATTAACAACTACACAGATTGAAGTTCTCTCTAAAGGACTTTCATACTGTCCGGATTATAAAGCTAACTGGTTTCATATTGATCTGGACTTGGCACAATTTTTTCGTAAGTTAAAATTGAAGGTATGGTTTTTTCAACATCCTCAAGTTCATGCTAGTTTACAACAAAAAAATGTGGATTTTAGGTTACGGGATTTTGACTTATCTCTGTCAAGTGATTTTACACCTTCTAACACTATTCCTTCTGTTGAGACATTTATACAGTTGGTTAAATCTGATATTGATAACCTTAGAGATAGTGATATAGGTAATACTTTACATCGACCTAATCTTACATCAGCAGAAATATTGGCCATTGACGAATTGTCTAAAAATCCAAATATCACGATCCGCTCCGCCGATAAAGGTGGAGCGGTTGTGATAATGAATATGTCTCAATACTTAAATGAGGCTAATCGTCAACTTTCAGATATTGATGTATACCGTCCTCTTTCTTGTGACCCGAAATTTGATTTGGGGCGTAAGTTTGGGACAGTTATTAATGAAGCTTTTGACACTGGTCTTATTGATCAGGCTTTGAAAGAGTTTTTGATTGTTACCCATCCGGTTACCCCAATACTGTATTTTTTGCCAAAAATTCATAAGTCTTTAATTGATCCTCCAGGCAGACCGATTGTGTCCGGTAGAAACTCTATCTCTAGTAATGTTTCCATCTTTCTAGATAGAGTTCTGAATAAATTTGTGTTTGAATCTAAATCTTATATCAAAGACACCAGTGATTTTTTAAATAAAATTGATAACATTGTTGTTCCAGATGGGGCTATTTTGGCTTCACTTGATGTTGCCAGTTTATACACTTCTATAAGCCACGAAGCTGGTTTAAGAGCTGTAAAAAAGGTTCTACAGTGTACGAATTTTTCTAAGTCTGGCTGTGAATTTGTTATCACCTTGTTATCCTTGGTATTGAGCTGTAATTATTTTCAATTTGGTGACAATTTTTATTTACAGTTAAGAGGTACCGCGATGGGCACAAATGTCGCGCCTACATATGCCAATATTTTTATGGCTATGATGGAGGAAGATTGCATCTATGTGTCTCCCCACTTCTCTAAGGTTTTGAAGTGGTGGAGATACATAGATGACATATTTTTAATATGGATAGGCAGTGTGGGGGAATTACTGGACTTTCATAGTTTTTTGAATTATATTGATTCATCTATACAGTTTACAATATCTTATTCTGAAGAGTTTTTGACGTTTTTGGATACTAAGTTTTTTTTTGCTGAATAAAAAAATTTTTACACACAGATTTGTTTTTAAAAAAAACAATAAAAATCCCAATTCTGCACTACAATAGTTTTCATCCTACAGAGCGTAAACCCAAATTCCCTTTTTGGGCCCAATTTATTAAAGGGCAAGAATTAATTTTTTTAATACTGAAGTTTAGGGAAGAAAGCCATTAAATGATATGTCCAATCGCTTTCCCCCGAGAGAGGATACCCAAGGAATATTATTTATAAAAAAAAAAAATTTGCTGTCGAGTAAATAAAATGAATTGTTTTTGGAGGCTCGAAAAAAAAGAAACGTCCAAAAAATTTTGGGCCCCCTAGAGTTTTTTTTTGTCTCTACCTATGGAAAATTTAAGTTCCAAAATCTCTAAAAATTATTAGAAAAAATTGGCATATCTTAAAGTTAAGTTTTTTTAGGTATTCCGGAATTCCAATCTTTTGCCTTTAATTCTTTTCGGGGGCCCCTTTTAAATTTTAAAAAAGGGATCGCCCTTGTAAAAAATTTAGTAGGTTTACTGCTAAATAAAAAAAATCAATTTTTTAATGGGTTAAATCCCCAATTTGGTTTCCTTTCCTTGCCCTTTAAAGTGAAAATTCCCGGTTTTTGGTTTAAAAAGGCACCCAAAATTTATACACCCCAAAAACGGGAATCTTTTAAAAATTTGGGATTTCATCAAAACATGAAACCCCTCAATTGGGCCCAATTTATTCTTGGGGGTTTTCCCTGCAAAACTAAATTTAGTAGGAAGAAAACATTTTGATTTTAAAAGACTAGATTTAAACCCAACTTTCTTTTTAAAAGGGTTTGGGAAAATCTGTAGATTAAAACCTTCCAGTGCCCTAAACTTTTTTTTTGAAATGGGCCAATGAAGGGGATCTAAAATTTGCATGGTTGTGGATCAGGTCCCAAATTACCGCAACGGGGGGAGATCGAAAAATTGTTTTTAAAAAAAAGGGGAAAAATTTAAAAAGGATCTTTAAAACGAAGTTTTTTAGCTCCGAATGGGTTTAAAAAACGTTGAGTATAAGAAATCTTCAAATATTTTCAAATGAGTCATAAGCCCCCTTTCCCCTTTCCTTTAAAATTGAAAATTAAATTGGGTTTATTTTTTGACATTTTGTTTCTTTTTTTTTTAGTTTGGGAAATTTATTTTGGGGGATATTTTGGGACGAAACCCTTTTGCTGCCCCCTCCCAAATTATTAAAACAATTTTTTACAAAATTTTCTACACGGGTTCCGTCTTTTTGGCGTTCCCCTAAAGAGGGTTTTTCAAGCCATAAATTTTTATTTAATTTTTTTTTAAATTTTTATTATTTTTTGTTTAAATTATTAATAGTTTATTTTTTAATTTAAAAATTTTTTTTTTTTAATTTTTTTTTTATTTTAAATTTTTAATGTTTTATTTTGTTTGTTTGGGTCATTATTAGGGTGTGGTCCCCCTTTGGGAGCCCTAGATGAAACCCAGTGATATTGCAGTGCCATGCGGTTTTTCCTTTTTTGGCATCTTGTGCGGGCCCCGCCCATTAGGACTCGCTGCCTATGGTTTGGGAAACCTGTCGGCACGTGGATCACGGGTGAACTCGATAAGCCCTTCTGACCTTTATTTAAATAAATACGCGGGCCCAAATAATGTTTTAGCGGGAAATGCCTCTTTTTATTCCCTTTGCTGGCGGAATTTAAAAAGGTTTTTGCTATAGTTTCTTCTGACAACTTCCTGTTATAGGGTGTTTTACGAGGTTTTTTTGGGAAAAACCCTTTTTACAACACCCGGGTTGTGAGTTACTCCCCAAAGGTTGCAGGACGCGCCTGACAGCTTCCTGCGTTTACTAAAAGACCCTCCCCTCAGGGCGCATTAAAATAAAGTTTAACCCCTTCCCCAAAGCCCGGCCCAGGGTTTGTTTATTTTTAAATTTATTAACATCTTTCAGGTGAGCGCATTAGGTCTCCCCCCCCCTTTAATTAATAAAATTTTTTGCACTGTATACACAAAATCTTTTGATAGTTTTTGTTTGTCAATAAAAATTTTTAAATTTTTTAAAACACATAAATTTTTTATATTTTTAAATTTTTTTAAATTTTTCTATGCCCCTTTTAAATAAAAAACCCATTTGTTGATTTTTTGTAAATTTGGGTTATTTGATTTGATGTATTTATAAAATACTTGTATGACCCCATTTTTTACCTCACCTTGAAAACGGCTCGGGTGAAGGGCCGAAAGGGTCGGTTTGATTATGGGGGGAATAAACAACAAAATTTTTTTTCACTTTTTACCATGTGACTGTTTGCAAATTTTTCAAATCTGGATAATATATAAATTTATAATAAAAAAAAATATAAAATATATATATATATATATGTATTTAAACATTTTCAGAGCCAGGGGCCAAAGTTCGGGCCCAGAAATTTTTTGGGCCCCCTTAAACAGTAATATTTGGGTTCTTGGGTTTTTGTAGGATTTTTTAAATTTTCTAGTACAATGATTAGTATGATATTTTTTTGGTTTCCATGTATAGGTGTTTTTTTTGGGGTATTTAAATTTATGAGGTATCACACTGTCATACATAGGTGAGTGCTTTTGATAAAGCTAATTTGTCATTTTCATTGTACAGTGACTGCTGAGGTGATGGGCAGGACCTATGTGAAATACGCATAAAATTAGAGACAGGAACATAAGTTTTTTCTCTGTAAAAACAATCCCAGTTCACAATTTTGGCATGAAAAATGTGTGAAACGCAGCCCTAACAAAATTTAAAAACACACGGGGCCCGGGCCAAAAAAATTTTTTAGGACCCCTAGCAACGCCCCGGGTTTAAAGATCTATATTAAAAAGTTTCAGACTATTTTTCTTTCAGCACATAGGGCCCAAAATTTAATTACTAATTCCTAAAATTTTCTTTTATATATCTACCTACAGGGGCTCTTTTTACCTACCCAAAAAGGGGCCCCAAAAAAACCCCTTTTTACAGGCGTTTTTTTTACCTATAGGGATCTATATATTTATCTACAAATGGCCTACATACCTATCTACATAGTGTCTACCTACCTACAGTGGGCCTACATATCTATATACAAAGGACCTATATAACTACCTACAAGACGTTTATTCACCTAGCTACAGGATATCTATAAACTTTCCCCACTGTTCCCATATACCTACTTATAGCGGGTCTATATAACTACTTACTCAGGGAATATATGTACCCAAAACCCGGGAGGCATATAAAATCCTCTATTTCCACCTTTCCAATAAGGCCCTATATACCAAACCCCGACTAAAAAGGAGGGGCCTATTAAACCTACCTACCGGGGGGGGTATATAGCTCCCCACTGGGATTTTATATACCTAATTTTCCCAAAAGGCTTTAAACCTCCCCAAAGGGGACCTAGATACCTTTCTATCTATTATATAACCCAAAACCCTTACTTAAAGGGGAAAAACTATATACCTTTTATTCATCCAAACAAATTTTTAGGCTGATTAGCATTTAAAACTTCTCATTTTAAATTTCCCAAAAGTATCATAAAAAACCCCAAAAAGCACCAACACAGAAGTAGGGATACTTCCCGTTAAATTTTGAAGAACATGTTTGGGATGTTTCGATAATTCCCCCCAACATCCAAAGACTGATATACAACCCCCCCCCTCTGAGGGTTTATAAACCACCCAATTTTTATTTAAAAGGAGCATAGGTAAAACTACAAAAAGGGGAACCTATAAATGAACCCAAATAATTGGGGACTATAAGGGCCCACCTAATTTGGGGGGGTATACACCTATCCCCCTTGGGGTGGAAAAAACCTATTAATTAATTGAGGACTGCCTACCTAAAAGTGGACCTAATTATCTTCCCAAATAAAATTTGGAAGATTTTGCCAAAACCCCACAAAAATTGGGGTTTACTTACCTTTTAATTTGAGACAAAAAAAAAACTAAAACTTGCCCCACGTTTTGGGGAAAACCCAGGGCTTTTCTACCATTTGGGCAAAAATAGGGTTGGGAATTTTTTACGAGGGGGTAAATGGGGAAAGGGGAAAATTTCTTTAAAGTCCTTTAAAAAGAAATTTTTAAAATGTTTGTGTTGGGGAAATTCCGTAGGGAAGAGTCATAGCCAGGGGAAATCATCCCTGGAAAAAACTTGTTTTGGGATGGGTTTAAGAAAAAGGAGAGAGGAAAGAAGTCAACCCAAAAAGGAAAAAGGCTCATCAGGGAAACTTCTAATGCAAATCCCCCGGATTAACTGCACTGAAAATAAAATACACCCCTTTTAAGATGGGGCCCCCTTTTTTTTGAAAAATGATTTTTACTAAATGTATGGTTTAACCCGTAGGTGGAAATGTTTTTTGCAGTATAATGGTTTTTTATTTATAATGGTGTGGGTGTATTTTTTCAGTAACTAATTTTAGTCGTGGGTATTTGGTAAAGGGGGTTGGGAGTAATATTTAATCACTTTCGTTGTGATATTTTTGGGTATCAAATTTTGCCTCTATACTGTTTTGATATGTGTTTTTTTTTTATTCACCCAAAAGTGGTGTCAATTTTTGGTGCATTAAAAGCAGCCCCCCATGAGTCCCCATGTAGAAAAAATGTCCTTCCTAAAGTTTTCACTTTGTTTCCCCTACCCAAAAAAATCAGAGCGCCCCTTTCATTTCGTATAGGGCTCTGGAAAAATTAAAGGGGTGCTTTTGATTGGTTGCCCATGGGTAACAAAAAATGATTTTAGAACTAGAAAATTTTCCCAAAAATGTGGCCCAATGTGTTTTGGGGATTATCAGGCCCCAAAGGTTTTGGTATGTTTTTACAGGGGCACTAAGTGGCTGGATATTTGGTCATTATGTGGTTTTTATTTTAGCCCTTTTTAATTAAAATTTTTAATATTTTCCTTGGGGGGTCCCGGTTTAGGGGTTTTGGTTTTTTTGTACAGTCTTATTTTGGGAAAAACCCAACCCCTTAATATAAAAATATATATATATATATATATATATAATATATATATTAAAAATATATAATATAAATATTATAAATATAAAAATAATATATATATATATAAAATATTAAAAAATATAAAATATATATTTTTTATATAAAATTCTTAAAAATTTGTAAAGTTTGATAAGTAAAGGGTTTTAGTTTTAAAAATAACAGTATTTTTTTTGTTCTGTGGGAAAACCCCTTTAAATTTTTGCCCTTTGGGGTTTTTTAAAAACTGACATATTCAGTAATTTACCCTTTTTTATTTTCATTTTATATGCTTAAAAAAACCCGGGGCCCTTTTTTTTTTCATTTTGGGTCAAAATTCCCCTTTTTTTCCAAACCCACTTCCCCCAAAGGGAACCTCAAAACGGGGAGATCCCCAAATCTAAGCCCCCTCCGGGGGAGGCAAAGCTACCATACATCAAGGGCCCGTAAGGGGGTACAATCATACTGAAACCCCCAAAAGGAAACCCTTAAAACAAAGGGAAAAAGGGGGCAAATTTCGGGCCCAAAATGAAACAGCCGCTACAACAAAGGAGGTGTCACTACAAATTTGGAAGGCATAACCCCTAAAAAAATTTAAAAATGGACACTAAAGACTTTATGCAATGTAGAGTGGCAGTAATGCATTTGAAATCTTTTAGGAGTTTAAAAAAATTTTAATAATATTTCCAACCCTTTTTGAAATTTTGGGGATAGGGAGGCAGGTTGTGCTGATTAATAGAACAGTAGACAGAAGCCCCTACTGGCTGCAGCTCCCCCAATCTGCATTTCCTGTGCAATGTATAGAATAACGAGCATTTATTAACTTCTTTTCCCCTTTTTTTTTTTCCAGTCCATGCATTTGCCCACTGGGCACCCCTCTTCAAAAGACACCACAAGACTGATAAGAAGCAGTAAAAAGAGGTTTTAAAATAAATGTAAAATAATTTACTTAATTACCATATAAACTCGAATATAAGCCGACCCGAGTATAAGCCGAGGCACCTACTTTTGCCACAAAAAACTGGGAAAACTTAATGACTCGAGTATAAGCCTAGGGTGGAAAATGCAGCGACTGCTGGTAAATTTCAAAAATAAAATTGGATATCAATAAAATTATATAGGTAGGTAAATGTTCTCCATAGGCAGGTATAGGTGGTTTTATGTCCCGCATAGGCAGGCACAGGCAGTTTAGTGTCCCCCATAGAGAGGTATAGGCAGGTATATGTCCCCAATAGACAGATATAGGCAGGTATATGTGTACAGTTTTGGGCACCAGTGCAAAGGAAAGACATTGTAGAGCTTGAACAGGTACAAAGGCGGGCAACAAAAATAATAATAGGACTGGAGATATAGAGATCTCTCTCTAGATTTATTTATACCCAGGACTGTATTAAGAACAAGGGGGCATCCTCTATGACTTGAGGAAAGAAAGTTTCTACATAAACATAGAAAGGGATTCTTTACTGTTAGAGCAGTGAAAATGTAGACCTCTCTGCCAGAGGAAATTGTTATGGTGAATTCAATAACAGAGTTCAAAAAGGGTTTTGGTACATTTCTGGAGTGTAATAATATAACAAGTTATAATGACTAGGATTCTGGAATAGGGTCGTTTTTCCCTAAAATGAGGACAATTGGCTCCTGCCTCATTGGGGTTTTTTGCCTTCCTCTGGATCAACACTTTAGCACAACAGGCTGAACTGGATGGAAATCTTGTCTTTTTTCGGCCTTATAAACTATGTAACTATATCCCCTCATAGGCAGGTACAGACAGGTTTATGTCCTCCATAGCAAGTATAGATTGTCAACCCCCCAAATTCTGTCACAGATTCGTCACTTCCTGCACTTTGGCACCCACAGGCACTTATCTGTATGGTTGGGATGGCAGGTTCAACCACTTTTTATGTATACTACCCCATATTTATGTAACATGGTTGGACCATTGTAAACCAAGCACTTGTCACCCTTTGTTTCACCCATACACCCTAATAGATTGTAAGCTTTTGCGAGCAGGGCCCTCACACCTCGTGTCTCATTTGTCAGTAGCTTTTTTTTTTATAATGTAATGTCTGGTTTGTCTGTGCTTATTCCCTCTATATTGTAAAGTGCTGCGGATATGTTGGCGCTATATAAATAAAGATTATTATTATTATTATAGACAGGTCTATGTCCCCCAAAGCAGGTATATACAGGTATATGTCCCTTCATAAGCAGGTATAGGGATTTATAGGCAGGTATAGGTCCCCCACAGCAGGTATAGGCAGGTACATGTCCCCTCATAGGCAGGTATAGGTAATTAAAGACAGATAGAGGCATTTATATGCAGGTAAAGACATGGCTTGTTAAAAAAAAATATATATATATACTCACATTTCTTCTCCGCTGCCCCGACGCTCACTTCGCGCTGTCTTCTGGCACAGGCCGCGTGATGTCATCGGGCTGCGCAGGCAGCATGATGACATGGCACGCTGCTTGTGCCGGAGACTCAGGAAGGCCGCTTGTCTGCTTTCGGCCTCCCGGAGTTCTGTTGCGGAGCAGGAAGTGCTCGCTCTCTGCTTCGCAATAGAGTCTTCGTCTGTATGGGCTCCTATGAGTCGAATAGAGCCGAAGAGATCACCGCAGGTGCTCGGGCCATGTCAGTGCCAGGACGCAGATTGGTGACGGGAGATTAAGCTGTATGTGCTCTCAGGAGTTGCAAACAGCTGCAAAGATTGCCATCAGTGCACAGACCACAGCAGCGCCCGGACGCTGTCGGCAAACTCGGGATTCAGCTATATGCGACTCCCAGAGGAGCCGCATATAGCTGAAATGTCTCTGTCAGCACCCGGGCTATCGCAGCACCCGAGTACCGACAGTGACTCGAATATAAGCCGAGGAGGGATTTTTCAGCTCATTATTTGGGCTTAAAAACTAGGCTTATACTCGAGTATTTACAGTAAATTTTTTTTACAACTCCCTTACCCTGCACTGCGCCTGTAAAAAAAGAAAAAATTTTCACAATATTTATCAAATATTTTACAGTTTATTTATCTTGCAAATTACGCTGTGTCTATGTCATCTTAAGGGTCATCTACATACATTAATTCAGCAGCAAAAAGACAATTAACATAGTAATTTATATCTATGATCTTAATTTTCTTCTGTATATTTACGCTTTACTGGCATTAGCCAATGCATTTTAAATTGCAAAATAGCAAACTAATTAAACCTTGCATTTAACATAGTTGTTTGTTAAGTAACCTCATTCAAAAAAGACCGATAATGAGCAATCTTATTTTTCTTCTAATTATGTACATCAACACTTGACCTACATTGGTAAATTATTTAACTGTGATCATGCAAAATAAAATAAAAAAAAATATTACTTTGTTCATTAAAAAGGATCAATTTCAAATGACAATATGATTATTCTAAACTACATGCAAATATTGGACTTAATTTGTTTTAATATTGTATGAACTATACTTTTTCTAAGTATGAGGATGAATTAAAACCAGAATTAAACCAGGATTGAACAAGGGTTGCAAAAAAAAGTAACTGCTACTTAGTTTTCTCTACCCCTAACAGCTTTATACCCTACAACACTCAGCCACTATGCTTTTCTTGTCCTCTGTAATCTCAGTCTCTATTCTCCTGGAACTAATTGCCTATCCCCATGCCCCTCTGCTGGGCAATGAGCTTTTTACCTCTCTATTCATTCTACCCTCTCATTTGTCTGTTACTACCAACCTATTTCCCACTATCAATGACCTCCTCGCTAAACAGACCCAAACAAATTACAGTCTATCCTACTCCCATCTATAAAACCTCTCTCTGCTCCTCCTGGGGACCTATCTCCTTACCCCAGGCCCCCTTGGCAAATTCCCACTATTTTATCCCTTGGTCCTAACGAAATGCCAACACAAATTCCTTTAACCCCTATTCCCTTGCCGAAGGTGTCCGCCTTCTGCTGTCTGATACCTGTTCCTTTGTCCCCACTCCACATCTTACTTCCCTCACACTCCCCTCATTTGAAATGCACTCTGATAGCATCTACTCTGCCTCTACCCACCAAGTGACTGTCATCTACCGACCACCAGGCCCCTTCAGCACCTTCCTTGACCACTTTTCTTCCTGGCTTCTTCACTTTCTTTCCACTGACATCCCCACTAACATCATGGGAGACTTCAACATTCCTATCAATACGCCCCACTCAACTGCCAGCAATCTGCTTACCTTCTCCACGATCTACACCACAGCTGCCCCATATGACTTGAATCTAGTGCATCCCCACAGAAACCTCCAAGGTTTTTAACCCTCACAGTCGCTGACCCTCTTCTACCTCTCTCTACTATATCCTTGTTTGATGACACAGATGAAGCCACTGTGTCCTACAACAATACAATCATCTTCAGTCTTGATATGGTCTCTCCTCTCACGTGCAGAAGAATCTGCAAAATCAATAGACAAACCTGGCACACAGCCTTGACTAAACAACTGAGGTGAGCCTCCAGAATTGCTGAATGCCACTGGACGGAAACCAGCTCCATATAATGTTTAAAGGGCTTTATTGCAAGATGGATGCAAGAAAAACAAAAATGCAAGCAATCCATGAAAACATGAAAAGGGAGTGGATTCTAGTGGCAGTGAGAGACAAAAAGTCCAAAACAAATGAGTGACCAGGATTGAACTAAGAAAAACTGAATAACTGCAGGCTTGGACCAGGAGGAACAATGGAGGATTTGCAGGCATGGACCAGGAGGTGCCACTGAAAAATTTGCATGGACCGGAGGAGTAACCAAGGAACTGCAGGTTTGGACCAGGCGGAGCAAATGAATAAATACAGGCTAGGACCATAAGGAATACAGGAACAAACAACAGGAATACTGACCACCAGAGACACAGTGCAGGAAGTTCAGGGTTCACAACAGTAACTCAGACCCCGCCTGGAAGCAGAAGCTGCTTTTTAAAGCCAGCCAGAGTAATGGGTGGCAGTTGCAAGTACTGAAGCTAGGTTAACCATTGCCCTGTTGGAAGGCTTGGAGGATACTGAACCTCCAGTACAGCAGTTCCCAAGGCCAAAGGCATTATGTAGACAAGACAAAGGCATAATAATTACAGTATCCCTCCTCCCCCTTGATTTATGAGGAGCCATTGGACTCTTAAACCTCAAAAGGAACAACGGATTCTGGAGCAATTGACATAACACCAGAATCAGAAGTTTCTGAAGCAGCAGACGTGAAACCAGTTACATTGGATTCCAGACTAGAGATGAGCGAGCAGTAAAAAGTTCTAGTTCGATAAGAACCTCGAACTTTAGTGTGTTCGTTTCGAGGTTCTATTCAAACTAGAACCCCATTAAAGTCAATGGGAGAAGATGTTCTGGTTAATTTTTATACCTATACAGGTGAGGAGAAGCTGTAATTACCATAAACTGGATACGTGGAACAACTCAGTGAAGAAAAAAAAAAAAAAATAAGAGTTAAAATACTTCATTCCTTTCAATGGTTGACTGAAAAGATGAGGACAGCTTTCAAGCAGGGGCGTAGCTATAGGAGGTGCAGCGGTAGCAACTGCTACGGGGCGCTGCATCCTGAGGGGGCCCAAATGCCTCTTTGACACATAGGAAATTTGGAGACAGTGTGATGAAGCCAGTTAGCTGGTGAAACATGTTGAGGGGGTCCGGCATGACATTTTAATTTGTGATTCTCTACCTCTTTTCATTGTGTTACCTGCTGCAGAGGGTTTCACAAGGAAACCTTATATGCCTCATGCCCATCAGATTAGGGATGATTGCCCAAGTAAGATGTTTTTGGATTCCTTTTTGCAGTTAGCAAATCACTGTATGCATAGGGTTTCCCTGCTAATATATTAGGTGGTGTTCCACCAGATTTGATAATAGAAAAGGAGTTATTCTTTCACAATTAGAAAGGGATACATTTATGAGACAAATTGAGAGGTTAGAAATCAGGTTTTTAAAAAAGTGTGTTATAGAGGTTAAGAGTTGTACATAATAAAAGTTAAGTTTTAGTGCTTTATAGACTAAGAACTGATAGAGTTTAAGTTTGCCTATGGCAAAATAGTAAATATAGTTATACAATTACTGAACCCACAAAACTGCAAAAACAGAACTTTTGAGCACTGAGTAGGATTTAATAAATCCAAGCACTCTGTATAATATATATCCATGTATATGAGAGTTAGGTGTTATGTGAGCCTGCAAATGTCACCAAATAACAGCTTCCGAGAGTGGGAAAGATGCAGCCAGCAATAACAAACTTCCTAGCAATTGATATCTATGGAGAGGAAAATGCTATCTAACTAAGAGCAGTCTGTACAGAGAGTGACCTTAAAATGGTGTTCACAAGGCAATACAGTGAAATATATATAACATGAGAGCCCTACACCTCAGCGATGACGTTTTTGACACTTCTCTGTGCTCTGCACTGCTTGAATGACCGCCAAAAGTGCACAAAGGTGACTGGATGGCTGCCAAAAGTGCAGAAAGCCACTGAAAATGGTGTGTCGAACTAGAACTTTACTCGAATGAACAGTAAAATGTTCGGATCGGTTTCTAAAAATTAGAGAAGTTCTAGTACTTAACTTTTCTAGAATTGTTCGATCAACACTATTCCAGACAAGTTAAGTTTACACCAGGCATGTCACCAGCAGTAGTAGATTCCGGACCAGAAAGCATGTGAACAAGACATCAGATTCCGGACCAGGAAACATGACATCAGACGTGTCACCAGGAGCAGCAAATTCTGGAGCAGTAGACATGACACAAGGCATGTCACCAGGAGTAGTGGATTCCATACTAACAGATGTGACGCATTTCTAAACATCTGATGTGACAACTTATACATTGGATTCCAGACGAGCATATGTGACTTTAGGCATGTCGTCAGGAGTAGCGGGTTTCAGACCAGAAGCAGAAGATTCTAGACTAGGAGACATGACACCAGTTGTGTCACCAGGATCAGAGGATTCTGGAGCAGTACTCAGGCAGTATTCTGCCTTGAAACTGTCGACCACACCCTCCTCCTACAAATCCTCTCATCCCTCGATATCATGGCTGTGGCCCTTTCCTGGATCTCCTCATACTTCACTGATCAGACATTCAGCGCCTCTCACTCTAGCACCACCTCTTCCTCTCATGCTGTCTCTGTTGGTGTCCCCCAATGTAAAATCTGGGTCCTCTACTCTTATCTACACTCTTGGCCCAGTTCAGCAAGTAGCATCATATGGCCCCCAGATTTAAAAAGTGCCGGAAAAAGGAGTCTTTGAACCACCATTTTAGTTGAACTGGACTTTGACTTTACCTGTCCTGGACCACAATATGACCATCAAACCTTTCTGACCCACAGATTAAAAAGTGACGGAAAAAGGAATCTTTCAACCACCATTTTAGTTAAACTGGACATTGACTATACCTTTCCTGGGCCACATACACCCCTCCCTGCAGTTTTAAAGGTATTTTTTACACGTGTTAAGTAATAAGAATGTCCTAATCATCCCCAAAACACTTCTTAGTTGAGAAGACATTTGCCCTCCTGGCTTCTGAGAGTGATTCAGCCAATCAATTCATTGGTTTCATTTTTCCTCCAAATCCTTCTTCAGTGATTAAGGACAGACTCCCCTGGAGATCAAATGATGCGACCCCATAGGGACTCCAGCCCCAGAAAATTTTAAGCCTCAATTGTGCAATTTGTATACAGCCCTGGAGCACTTTTTGACACTACTTAACCTCACAGAAATCACCTTTTTCAAAATCAGATTTTTTAGAGAAATTCGAAGCTCTCCTGATTGCCCCTAACGGTGAGAGCCAGTGCTTCCGTCAGTCATCTATTAAACCCGGGATTTCAGCTCCGGGCCAGACTTACGTGGGTGCGGTGAACCCGGGCACGTCTGTCAAATCTATTAACACGCGGGTTCACTGCCGGCCCGGGAGTTTACATTGGTGCGGTGAGAGCGGGCTGGCTCCTCATCTTTAAACATGGTAAAAATGCCCTTAGACCAGCAATGAAAACAATCTGCTGAACAAGGGGGAAGCGGAAGTGTGGGAAAGACCCCACCTTCCAAACACAGTCAAGACCTGGGTAGCGCTTGCCCCTCCGTAGAGTGGGGACCAATTGGCTTCACTTGGAAAGCTGGTGGTTGACCTCCGTTCCACCCGGGTCCCCTTTTTTCTTGGCATTCTTTTTCCTTTTTTACCAACGTGCTGGAGGAAATTGTCTCTTTTCTTTCTTCACTGTCCGTTCCCATACTCCATGTTTTCTGAATAACCTACACGGCCCAAGTTTTCTTTACCTCCCTTGTACAATTCAGAGGAATATTTGTACCACTATTTTTACATGCAAGTTTTTAGTAATTTAATTCAGAAAACACATTTTTAAAAATGATGGGAAACCCACCCCGTCTTTGTTTCTCTTTTTTTTAATTGTTTAAATGGGTTTTTCTCACTCAGGATTTTCTAGCAGTTAAATAGCTTGCAAAAAAAAGTCTTTGCAATATTTCCATTAACAGTTCCCCCCTATTCCCGTTTTTTGACAGACCAAGCCCCATTCATTTCAAAACATCACCCCTTTAGCCCCTCTTACAATGGTGAAAAAAAAAATGTCTTTTTGAAACCAAATTTTTTTTTATAATGGACCTGATAAGCCTAAGATGGGCAATTTATTCTAACGAAGGAATTCGTTTAGAATTTCAGGAAAACTTCGGTTCGGGCCGAAATCGAACTTTGGGGACTTTTGGGGAACAATGTCTTTTGAAATTTATAAAATGGGTGCGAGCACATGGCGCACATGGGGGAAAGCCCTCTGGGAGGAAGAAGGGCATACCCCGCATGACATGTGGGGAGATGAACCAAACAAGACCGCGGAATTCTGTACGTCACCGGGACAAAAAAAGACCGAGGCGCCCGGAGCTCACACTCCCTCTCACTGACTGATAGGGGAAGGTGCTGCTGCGGGTGATGCGCTTTCTGAAAAACTGATTTTTATACACGATTCTTTTGGGGTTCTAGCTTGCTCAGAACTGTTTCCCGAAATGTGCTATTTCTGATTTTTTGGGGGATTGGACGAAATCCATGTGCCCACTGCACTGCATATACATTTAATACCAAGTGGGGTCAAGCCAGTTCCTTTGTATTTATTTAAAGAAACAGCGTTTTACAAAACAAAACCCCTTCATTTTTTCGCTGAATTCTTTTCGCAATTTTAAACCAGGGTTAATTAACGTTGTTTTGCTGGGGGTGCTGACAAAAAAAACCTCTTTTTCAACGCCAAAAATAATATTTTTTTTTAGTAGCCTAATTTAAAGCAAAACAAATTACAAATTAAAACTCTTTTGGTGGGGGC
>JAODAL010064859.1:0-18495 GCA_025379985.1 Phyllomedusa bahiana
AAAAACCCCTTTTGTGAATTTGTAACAAAAGAGAACACCTATTCTAAACAGCAGATTGAAAGCTTCTTAATCAATAAACAGGGATCTAATAACACTACAGCTAGTTATTCTGTATACAAAAGAAAAACATATTGCTCCCCCGGGGTGCCTTAAAAGACCATTCATTCTGCCTGTCATCAGATAAGAGTGATTCACGCAAGCGGGCCTTTCAGCCCTGGGTCGTGACTAGGGGAAGCTTTGTGGTAACCAAGGGGGATTGAGAAATGCTGAAAGCTCTCAGAGTTTTTCACTTTTTTTAATCACATATATTTAGAAAAGTGATTAAAAACCCATTTTGGAGGTTCCCACGTCAACACTACATGGTGGCAAAACCCCTTTAAATGACCTTGTGCGTGGTCTTGATCTGCCTAAAGCATAATCTCAATTACTGGGTTCCAGACTCAAGGAGAGGAACATGTTAGACCCTGGAACAACCATCATAAATCGACAAAGAGAGAAGAACCTGGTAAAATATTTTCAGATGAACAATTTGTGCATTGTGTTGATGTCAAAGGACTCATGAAAACTATGGGATGTGAGTACCTTGCAAAGGACGGAGGCTGTTCATTCACAGTTTGAAGACAAGTCTAAAGTGCAAGGAATGTTTTGACATTTTGGTAAAGCCTGAAACTTTTCTCTCCTGAAGGAAAGATTTGCAGCAGCACTGCAAAACAGTGTTGGATAAAAGATTTAAAAGCTAAGTGAAAGTGCGAGTGATCAAACTTGTGAATGTGTCTTCTGTCTGAAATGTGTCTTGGTCTTAAAGGGGTTTTATCGGTTGAAGTGTTCAGCTCTTCAGCTAATTCTATGAGATTGAATTTGAATTCCAGGGGCAAGTCTCTCCTCTCAGCAGGCGTGTCTCTCCTGTCAGGAGGTGTGTCTCTCCTCTCAGCAGGCGTGCCTCTCCTCACTGAAGAGCTTTGACATCATCATTCTGTATTTGCAGTATAAGGGGAAGGTTGTCTGGACAGAACAGATCTGCAGCCTCCTGCAGTGTTCCTTTGTCTGCAGAGCCTTTTTTTCCCAAAGGCTCCACAAGCTCCTTGCTGTGCTAAAAACCAGTTAAAAAACAACACAGCCTGAACTGCTGAAACACATATGAGGAATGCACACTGCCGCGACCCTCTTCCCCCTCTATTATCAGGCAGGAGACTGTGTGACTGTGTTATTTGGAGGGAACACAGGACATAAGACTGTGTTATATGAGGGGACCTATGAGTCAAAGGGGTTTTATCGTTACATAATTTGGCAGACGTTTATACTGGTTGCTAAGAAGAAATAGAGGGCGTGTTTTTTCCTCCCAGCAGGGAGTATCTTCTCTCTGCAGACACGCCCCAAAGTATGCATGTGAGAATTCATTCTGTGTGAGCGGGGGGAGGGGGTATAGATTCTCAGCTGTCAGAGACTAAGGAATCATTGGAAGTGAAAAGCTAAAATTAAACTCAATAAATGTAAAATCTATATTTCCCGCTCTCTCTATATACTTTGTAGTTAGAATAGGCAATTTAACATTCAGGATTCTGGGGGAGATAGGTGATTTTTTTTTCTCTCTCTCACACAGTGATATATCCTGCAGATTATTACACCTCTGACCTCTACAGATCTGCAGAACAAAACTATACGCTTTATCTGTTTGTGTTTACGTGGGACTGCACAAGATCTCTCTGCTGTAGGACATCTGATCGTTATCAGTGAAGAGCGCAAACTCCGTACGCATACGTCAAAACTACCACTATCGCAAATCAGTGAACAGCCCCCAAACCCCGCACCATTTGTCGAAACTACCATGATCGCTTTCGGAACACCCAAAAACCCCCGACGCAGGGTTCAAATCTCTCTCCCCCCTCCCCCTCTCCCTCCTCTCTCTCCCTCCTCCCTCCCCTCTCTCTCTCCCCTCCCTCCTGTCTCTAAATGCGATCACTGTCACATCTCCTCTGTTTAAAAACCCAAATTTCCCCCTGCATGCACACAAGCCGGTCCACATCCCCCGGAGCTGCACCCGGAATTCGCACTCCCCTGAATAGATCAGGGGGCCCGGGCAGAATGTAATTACCCAGCCTGAGCCTATCACATTAAGGAAGAGGAATCCACCAGCATGGAGAATTTGTTTACGAAAAAGAAGATAAGGGGCCCGGGAAAACAAGACAGCTTTTTAAATGAACCAATGCAGAGTTGCTTGTTTTCACTGTCCCCTTTTCTGAAGACCTTTTTAATTTAATGAGAAACCCCTTTAAACATCATAATTAGCACCTTAGAGTGGGAGTGATATTCACCAGCATAGCTGGTTTTATTTGGTTTTTAACAGCTCAGAGGGGAGTAAACACGGAGTGTGCAGGAAGCCAATCACAGCGCAGGGGGTGTGTCCGGGGAGTTTCCTGTCTGGGGGCTTATCGCAACAGTCTGAATGAAATGTCAGTCAGCCAATCACAGTGCAGGGGGCGTGTCTAGGGTGCAATCCATCCAGGGGCGTGTCCCGACTAGCCAATCACATAAAAGGGCGCGTGTCCCAACTAGCAGCAGCAGAAATAGAAAACAGATGCACAGAAAAGCTCATATCTACTATACTAAGTGACTTAGGTAATGCAACACAATTACAAAAGTGCTTATTATTACTGTCACAATAATCTGAGATATGATCTTTGTAGTGAGAAAACCCCTTTAAGTGTAGTACTTAAGATTAAGGGACTTTAGATCTAGGGATTTCAGAAGGAACAGTATTAGATTGATTTTTTTATATTTGTATCTGCATATCTCTTTTTGTAACATCCCCATAAGTTCCATGATTGACAATGCTGTCCAGTGGACATCCTGTGCAATGCATGCAATCCTTGAACAACAGTTCGAGGGGGCATACTGCTGTAGAAGCCCAGATCCTGGATTTAAATGAGCAAGTGGCAACATTGAGATTCATTGCCAACTTGGAAGTGAGTCGGCTGCTCACTGAGCAATCACTCGCAGGTGTAGATGCTGGGGAGGATGGCATCATGGAGGTGCAGAGACATGAGGCAGCTAGTTGGGTAACAGTTAGAAAGAAGGGTAGAGGGAAAAGTGTCAGGAAGGCTAGTCCTGATCTGGCACACCCCAACAAATTTGCAAGATTGGCAGATGAAGGGGATGTCAGCTCAGAAATAGCATTGCTGCGGCAAGATCCTGTCTGCTCCAGTAAGGTGGGGAATAGGAGTGCAGGTCAGGCTAGACCGGGATCGTTGAACAGTATGTTGTTTACCTGGGGCCCGAGTTTGACATATCGCAGATTGGTTGACAGATAGCTGGGTGTGGCTGGTGCGAACCCAGCTGTCATGGTGTCACGTCAGAGAAGGTGCAGTGGGCCCTGACTGCCACCCAGCCCACTGTCCCTGCCTACTTGAGGTGCTACCCTAGATGGTAGACCCCAACTGGACGACAGTCCCTACAGTCATGGCCAAAAGTTTTGAGAATGACACAAATATTATATTTTCACATGATCTATTGCCCTCTGGTTTTTATGTGTGTTTGTCAGATGTTTTTATCACATACAGAAATACAAGTGCAATCATATTATGATTAACAAAAGCTTTTATTGACAGTTAGAATGAGTTAATGCAGCAAGTCAATATTTGCAGTGTTGACCCATCTTCTTGAGGACCTCTGCAATTCTCCCTGGCATGCTCTCAATCAACTTCTGGACCAAATCCTGACTGATAGCAGTCCATTCTTGCACAATCAATGCTTGCATTTTGTCACAATTTTTTGGTTTTTGTTTGTCCACCCGTCTCTTGATGATTGACCACAAGTTCTCAATGGGATTAAGATCTGGGGAGTTTCCTGGCCATGGACCCAAAATCTCTATGTTTTGTTCCCTGAGCCATTTAGTTATCACCTTTGCTTTATGGCAAGGTGCTCCATCATGCTGGAAAAGGCATTGTTTATCACCAAACTGCTCTTGGACGGTTGGGAGAAGTTGCTCTTGGAGGACATTCTGGTACCATTCTTTATTCATGGATGTGTTTTTAGGCAAGACTGTTAGAGAGCCGATTCCCTTGGCTGAGAAGCAACCCCACACATGAATGGTTTCTGGATGCTTTACAGTTGACATGAGACAAGACTGGTGGTATCGCTCACCTTTTCTTCTCCGAACAAGCTGTTTTCCAGATGTTCCAAACATTCGGAAAGGGGATTCATCAGAGAAAATGACTTTACCCCAGTCCTCAGCAGTCCACTCCCTGTACCTTTGGCAGTATATCAGTCTGTCCCTGATGTTTTTTCTGGAGAGAAGTGGCTTCTTTGCTGCCCTCCGTGACACCAGGCCTTGCTCCATGAGTCTCCGCCTCACAGTGCGGGCAGATGCACTCACACCAGCCTGCTGCCATTCCTGAGCAAGCTCTGCACTTGCTGGTAGCCCGATTCCGAAGCTGAAACACTTTTAAGAGACGGTCCTGGCGCTTGCTGGTCTTTCTTGGGCGCCCTGGAGCCTTTTTGGCAACAATGGAACCTCTCTCCTTGAATTCCTTGATGATGCGATAGATTGTTGACTGAGGTGCAATCTTTCTAGCTGCGATACTCTTCCCTGTTAGGCCAGTGTTGTGCAGTGCAATGATGACTGCACGTGTTTCTTTATAGAGTATAACCATGGTTAACAGAAGAGAAACAATGATGCCAAGCACCAGCCTCCTTTTAAAGTGTCCATGGTGTGATTCTTACTTAATCATGACAGATTGATCTCCAGTCTGTCCTCATCAACACCCACACCTGTGTTAATGGAGCAATCACTGAAACGATGTTAGCTGGTCCTTTTAAGGCAGGCCTGCAATGAAGTTGAAATGTGTTTTGGGGGAAAAAGTTCATTTTCTAGGCAACTATTGACTATTGACTGTTAATTAATTGCTGTTAAGCTGATCACTCTTTATAACTTTCTGGAGTATATGCAAATTGCCATTATAAAACCTGATGCAGTAGAGTTTGTAAAAATTAACATTTGTATCATTCTCAAAACTTTTGGCCATGACTGTACACTACTACGTGCAGGGCCATCTGGGAAACACAGAGTCAGACTGTCCGGGTCGATAAAGGTACGGGTACGCCAAAACCACGAATCAGAAACCAGTAGAACAACGGTAAACAAGCCAAGGGTCAAAAACACAGGAGGTCACGAAGTACAAAATCGTAGGATGGAAACGTAGTCGAGGAGCAATCTGGAGTCAGGAAATCAGGAGTAACAAACAAACAAGGAATACAGGGGAAGCACAAGGGAGAACCTTTCTCAGGCAAGGACTAACAGAAATGAGGGAGATTAAATGAGGTGCGATTGGTACGGCCTCCGGGCCCTCCTATTGGCTAGTGCGACACACCCTCTGACTTGATTAGGAGCCCAGCTGTCACTTCTAAGCTCATCAGCCCGGCCTCTCCCTGGATGTGTCGCGACCAGAGGGTTTAAACCCCCTACCATGCTTTGTGCTTCACGGCAAAAACGTCGCTGTGAATATCCCCCCCCTTTTGGAGGGGCCCTGGACCCTTCCCTGGTTTGAGTTTGTCCGGATGAGAGTCGGGGAAATTCCCCTAATCAAGATTCAGCGTGGATGAACCTGGCCGGAACCCAGCCTTTCCCTTGGACCATCCCCCTTCCAGTGGACAGGTACGTAAGGCCCCTTGCACTCTAGGGAGTCTAAGATAGGGGGCGACTTTGTTTTCCCAACTGACCCTTACTTTAACGGAGGGGGGGGTTTATAGGAGGTGAAGACGGTGAGGGAAAATTACCTCTTTAACGTGACTGGTGAAAAACTTTATGAACCCGGGGGAGGGAGGTAACTTAAGACGGTTGCCAGGGGTTAACCACTTTTTGCCCCACATAAGAACCAAAAAATCATAGTTTTTCCCACGGGCCTTTTAGGCAAAGTTTTGGGGGGAAAACCAAACCTTATGCCCACAGCAAAACCACTATAGCAAAGAATCTTTGTCACTCTTTTTTTGTGGATGCTCTGGGATTGACCAAGTTTTCTGAATTGGGCCAGACGTGCACAGATCTTTAACGTGCACCACCCCCTTGTGATTTGGGCATAGCGCGGATAAAGATGCATTCCGGGGAAAAAGGAGAGACCTTAAAGAATATTTTCCTGATTATTAATTGCGAAATTCCCCCTAAAAGTAAAATATTAATCCCAAACCGCCCGCGTCAGAGAAAAAAAAACGAGTTTTTGTGTAACCCAGTGTTTTACAGGGGGTGTTTGATGAAAAGCTAATCAAATTTTCAGTGGACCTACAAAAAATAAAAAAAATCAAGGTAATAGGAATTTTTTTTAAAAAATTTTCTGCTAAGGGGAAAAAATGCAAAACTGGGATTCTTATTTCAGTTTTTGATCAAGAAATTTTTTAAGCTCACCTCCCCAATAGCGTCAAGGGGATCCAGACAGGTAGTCCCTAACACTAAAATGTTAGCTCATAGGAGCCCTTTAAACTACAACCTCTCGGGGTGATAGGAACTTTCTACTGAATTTCCTGCACTGGTTTTAAAAAAAGTAAGGGGGGTGCAGAAGCCAATGAGGTTTTCCCCCCCCTCAAATGACTACACAAAATAATTAGGCTGTGCACTCCATATATTTTGAAAAACGTAAGCTTTGGTGCACATGTAAGGCAATAGCATACATCTAATACAAATATCAGTGGCACACTACAAAACTAAGTAAAACATCAAGGTATATAGGAATTTTTTGAAAATGATGAAAAGCTTCTTGGACAACGGCAAACCTCTTGATGGAACCAAATGACACATCTTACTAAAGCTATCCACCACCACTCAAATTACCGTCTTACCCTCAGAGGCAGGAAGATCGGTCATAAAGTCCATGGATATGTGGGTCCATGGGTGCTCGGCTACGGGGAGAGGACAAAGTTCCCCAGGAGAACGAGTTCTGGGAATCTTTGCCCGAGCACAAATGTCACATGCTGCCACATAGGCCTCCATATCAAGATACAATGAAGGCCACTAGTAATTGCGAGAGATGAGCCTCTTTGTGCCAGACACACCGGGATGTCCGGATAATACAGAATCATGCAATTCCTTTAACAATCGTAGCCGAAACTGAGTGGGGACAAAGACTCTAGAAGCTGGACAATTAGCAGGTCTCCTGTCCTGGTGTGTCTTAATCTCAGTGGCTAAATCGGGGGACATGACTGAGACAATCGTCTCCTTGGGTAATATGGGTGCTGGATCCTCCCGAGGTGAGTGACTGGCACAGAAACTTCTAGATAATGCGTCAGCTTTAACATTTTTAGATCCTGGTCTGTAAGTGACGACAAAATTAAAGCAAATAAAGAACAATGACCAAGGAGCCTGACGTGGGTTTAGCCTTTTAGCGTTCTCTAGAAAGGTAAGATTTTTATGATCTGTTAGGACCGTGACTTGGTGTTGGGCACCCTTGAGGAAGTGGTGCCATTCCTCGAAGGCCCACTTAGTGGCCAACAATTCACGGTCCCCGGCATCATAGTTCCTCTCCGCCGAGGAGAATTTACGGGAAAAGAAAGCACATGGCCGAAGATTTGTCAGGGCGGTCGACCCCTGAGATAGGACTGCCCCTGCTCCGAACTCAGAAGCATCGAACTCAACGACGAAGGGTTTGGTATAGTCCGCTTGAATCAACACTGGGGCAGTGACAAAACACTGTTTAAGCCTTTTGAAAGCTTCTAGGGCTTCAGTTGGCCAGTTACTGATATTAAACCCCTTTTTAGTCATATCAGTCAGTGGCCGAACGAGAACAGAAAAATTTCGGATACGTTTTCGATAATAGTTAGCAAAGCCTAGGAACCGCTGCAAGGCTTTCAGGGAAGAAGGACAAACCCAATCAAGAATTGCCTGAACATTCCCAGGATCCATGCGAAATGAGTTAGGAGTCAAAACATATCCCAGGAAAGGTATCTCCTGTACCCCGAAAACACACTTCTCAAGTTTGACAAATAAACTGTTAAACTTCAAGATTTGCAAAACCTGCCGCACATGTTTAACATGTGACAGCCAGTCCTGTGAATAAATTAAAATATCATCCAGAAATACAACCATACAATGATCAATGAGTCCCCTGAAAACATCGTTTACTAGGTTCTGGAAGACTCCGGGAGCATTACACAACCCAAGAGGCATAACAAGATATTCAAAATGGCCCTCTGGGGTATTAAATGCGGTCTTCTACTCATCCCCTTCTTGATAAGAATAAGGTTATAAGCCCCTCTTAGGTCCAGCTTGGAAAACCACTTAGTTCCCTGGACTTGATTAACCCCTTAACGACCGCGCACCGTCTTTTGACGGCGGCCGGTGCGGGTCGTTCGTCTGCAGCGACGTCTTTTGACGTCGCTGCAGACATCGGGGTGTGCGGCGCCCGGCGCCACAGCTGCGCTAGGTTCGGGGCTGAACTACACAGCCCCGATCCCCGAGCATCTCCTGCAGGCATCGGGAGCGGAGGAAAACCTCCACAACCCGATGCTTTAACCCTTTGATTGCGGCGGTGCGTTACCGCAGCGCAATCAAAGGGATCCCTGCTCTGTCGGGTGATCGGAACGCACCGGTCACCCGACAGAGCTCAGGGACCGGTGCACAGTCAGCTCTGGGGACCTAGCATGGCCCCAGAGTTGTCTGTGTAAGAAGTCCAGTGATTAGGATGCACTGTGTGCTGTTCCTAATCACTGCCTGTGTCAGCCTGACACAGATTCGCATGGTTTCGCTTATATGAATATGCCAATACATTACTAAGTGTAAAAAAAAAAATAAAAAAAAATGTTAAACAGTTCTCCCTTCATGGGAGTCAAAAAAAAGTACAAAAAAAACATAAAAAGTGTAAAAAAAAGAATAAAAAAAATAAATAATAAAATAAAAATATAAATATTTAATAAAAAATAATTGTACATAAATTACACGCACAAAAAAACCTACACATATTTGGTATCCACACGACCGTAATAACCTGTAGAATTATCTAAGAAGTTATTAAGTGTGAAATGTGAATGGTGTAAAAAAAAAAATTAAAAAAACAAAAAAAAAATTTTGTAAAAAAATAAAAAAAATACTGCAATTATTTATAAGTGTAACTTAAACTATTCCCTTATAAAGTACAACTTGTCTCGAATAAACGAGGCCTCATCCAACTGCGTCATTGAAAAAATAAAAAAGTTACAACTGTTTAAACGCAAGGAGGCCAAAACTAAAAAAATGTTCTGGTCATTAACTACTTTTCAGGCGTTCGGCTTAAGGGGTTAAAACAGGTCAGGAATCAATGGTAAGGGGTATTGGTTCCTTACCGTTATTTTATTGAGCTCACGATAATCAATGCATGGGCGGAGACTTCCATCTTATTTCTTAACAAAGAAGAAGCCTGCACCCACAGGCGAAACTGAAGGGTGGATGTGACCCTTCTGTAGACTCTCTGCAATGTATTGCTTCATAGCAGTTCTTTCTGGACCTGACAAGTAATATATCCTGCCTTTAGGAAACCTTACCCCAGGCAACAGTTCGATGGCACAATCATAGGACCTATGCGGGGGTAAGCTCTCAGACTAGATTTTCGAAAACACCTCAGCAAAATCACAAATAAAGGCAGGAATCTGCTCTACTTCCGCATTACCAAGAACTATAGGGAGACATTTGTCAAAGCACTGCTTTACCCACCTAATAAACTCTCCAGACATAGTTACTACAAACATAGTGTGCAAGATAGTGAAGATAGAGAGCTGGGAATTAGGAATAAAACAGGGGGTGGATTGGAGGGAGGGGGTGTAGAAATAGTTAAAAAGAAGAGGGAGGAAGGAATAAAAACTGAAAATTCTCTTAATTGCATGCTGATCAATGCCAGGAGTCTGACCAACAAAATAAATGAGCTACAATTATTAATTGCTGAAGAAAAATATGACATAGTGGGGATGGACAAGAGTTATGACTGGGCGGTTAACTTACAGGGTTACAGTTTATTTAGAAGAGATCGTAAACATCGTAAGGGGGAGGTGTATGTCTCTATGTAACATCCTGTCTGAAGCCAATACTGCGGGGAGATATAGATACAGGAAATGAACATGTGGAAGCATTATGGGTAGATATACATGGGGATAATAATAATAAAATTCTAATAGGAGTCTGCTTTAGGCCCCCAAATATAACAGAACCCATGGAAGAACCCATGTACTCCTCAGGCAAATAGATGAGGCAGCTAATCAAAATGAGGTTGTTATTATGGACGACTTTAACTACCCAGACATGGGAAACTGAAACATGTAGCTCTCATAAAGGAAACAGGTTTTTGTCAACTAAAGATAATTACCTTTCCCAAATGGTGCAGAAACCGACTAGAGAAAAGGCCCTTCTAGACTTAATATTCACTAATAGACCTGACAGAGTAACAAAGGTTCAGGTTGAGGGGCACCTAGGAAATAGTGACCATAATATAATACATTTCCATTTATCCTTCAATAAAGATTTTGGTCGAGGAGCCATAAAAACACTGAATTTTAGGAAGGCTAAATTTATCCTGCTTAGGGAGGCCTTAAACTGAATTGACTGGGACAGGTTGTTTAAAAATAGCAGAACAAATAATAAATGGGAGATCTTTAAAAACATCTTAAGCACTCACTGTGAGAGGTACATACTAAGGTGAGTATACAGTGAGTGCTTGTTATTTATTGCCTCCTTTAAATCTCTGTTGATCCACATTGGGTTTCTCCTGTTTCTTATTATTTTATTACCACTTGTGGTAATAAAATAATAAGAAACAGGAAAAACCCAATGTGGATCAACAGAGATGCAAAGGAGGCAATAAATAACAAAAAAAAGTGTTTCAACTATTAAAACAGGAGCGCAGTGAAGAGGTACTAAAAAGCTATAAGGAAAAAAATAAAATATGTAAAATAATGATAAAGGCAGCAAAGCAGGAAACAGAAAGACATATTGCCATAGAAAGTAAAACCAACCCCAACATATTTTTTTACTATATAAATAGTAAAAAGATTAAAACAGAAAAGGTTGGCCCTTTGAATAGTACTGAGGGAGATATTGTGATATTGTCCAAAAAAGCAAACCTGTGGAACAATTTTTTCTCCGCTGTCTTTACCGAGGAGGATCATTTTCCTGTTGACAAGTAGAGGGATGAGATAAACTCCAACTTAAATGTTTCTTGTCTAACCCGGGAAGAAGTGCAGATCCGTCTTAAAATAGACAAATCACCAGGCCCTGATGGTATACACCCCCATGTCCTAAGGGAGTCATAGATAGGCCCCTATTCTTAATATTTATGGACTGTCTAATAATGGGGTATTTCCCAAAGGATTGGCGCATAGCTAATGTGGTGCCAATAGTCAACAAGGGGTCAAAAAGTGATCCTGGAAACTATAGGCCGGTAAGTTTGACCTCTGTTGTAGGCAAATTGTTTGATGGATTTCTAAGAGTTGCTATCCTGGAGTATCTCACTGAAAATAAATGTATAATGCCGGTCCAGCATGGGTTTATGATGGATCGGTCCTGTCAAACTAATCTCATCAGCTTCTATGAGGACATTACAGTAGTTCTAGACTGGATCGGGGTGAAGCATTTGATGTCATATATCTAGATTTTTCTAAAGCATTTGATACTGTGCCACATAAAAGGTTGGTAAGTAAAATGAGAATGCCTGGACTGGGGGAAAATGTGTGCAGGTGGGAAAGCAACTGGCTCAGTGATAGAAAACAAAGGGTGGTAATTAACGGTACATACTCAGACTGGATCCCTGTTACTAGTGGGGCCTCAGTATTGGACCCTATCCGCTTTAATATTTTCATTAATGATCTTACACATGGATTGCACAATAGAATATTGATCTTTGCAGATGATACTAAGCTCTGTAAAGTAATCAACACAATAGACGATAATGTGTTATTACAAAGGGATCTGGATAAGTTGGAGGCCTGGGCAGAGAAGTGACAGATGAGATTTAACACAGATAAATGCAAGGTTTTGCACATGAGGAGGAAAAATCCGTTACATGATTACATGTTAAACGGAAAAACGCTGGGTAAAAGTGACATGGACAAGGACTTGGGAATCCTGGTGGACAGTAAACTTAACTGTAGCAGCCAGTGTCAGACAGAAGCTGCAAAGGCAAATAGGATCATGGGGTGTATTAAAAGGAGCATAGTGGCACACAATGAAAACATTATTCTCCCATTATATAAATCACTGGTCAGACCACACATGGAATATTATGTACAGTTTTGGGCATCAGTTCACAGGAAAGACATTGTAGAGCTTGAACAGGTACAAAGGCGGGCAACAAAAATAATAAAAGGACTGGGTGGATTGCAATACCCAGAAAGATTAGCAAGATTAGGGTTATTTAGTTTAGAGAAAAGACGGCTTCGGGGGGGACATAATAAATATGTTTAAATATATTAAAGGTCAATATAGAGATCTCTCTCAAGATTTATTTATACCCAGGACTGTATCAAGAACAAGGGGGGCATCCTCTACGTCTTGAGGAAAGAAAGTTTCTACATAAACATAGAAAGGGATTCTTTACTGTAAGAGGAGTGAGACTGTGGAACTCTCTGCCAGAGTTCAAAAAGGGTCTGGATGCATTTCTGGAGCGTAATAATATAACCCGTTATAGTGACTAGGATTCTGGAGAAGGGTCATTGATTCTGGAATTTATTCTGATTGCCAGATTGGAGTCGGGAAGGAATTTTTTCCCTAAAATGAGGACAATTGGCTTTTTTACCTTCCTCTGGATCAACAATATAGCACAATCGGCTGAACTGGATGGGCGTCTGTCTGTTTTCGGCCTTACAAACTATGTAACTATGTAACCATACAAAAGTAGCAGTATTCTATATGATTTTGTTGTTCCCAACACACCATTGGAACTCCAAAACCGAGGCTTATTCTCTTTCCCTTAGTCCATTGTCGGAGGTTTTCAATACATGTTCGACACACTTTCTGTGGTCACTGACGTTTACCCCAAAATCTGCATGATAAGCTTTGGATACAAAGTCTGCTATATGTGTCCTTTGTTTTGATAATGTAAACCATCCACAAATGTAGCAGAATATCTCTGGGTCATTTTTACACTTTCTCTGAATGGCAGCTATTTTTCACAGGAAACTTTTACATTACCTTGGTCATACTTAAGCAACACATAAACATTCATAACATTTCTATTTTATGGAACATACCTGATGTTGTGGTTCAATTGGGTACTCCGTGATCGATACAATACACTATTTAAAGGGGTTTTGCCACGATCTCATTTCGACCTCATTTGCCACAATCTCTGCATCCAGCTCTTCAGCTCTGTGTGCTCAGAAGGGGGCGTGTGTGATTTGTTTGAATTGCATATCATGTGACCCTGCAGGCTGACATCACCAGGCCTTTCCTCTCTGTAGTCAAAGAAAGGACTGTTTATGTATAGAATTGTAAGTAGCTACATTGTAGCTCAGAGGTAACATTTTTGCTTTACAGCACAAGGGTCCTTGGTTCAAATCCCTGCAGTAACTTAACCTGTGGATTTCTTTTTCTCTTTATCAATGCACATACCTCATTGAAGTTTCTTTTTTTTTATTTGCACTGTTTGACTTATTACTAACTGATCCAAAGGACAAGAGTAGAATGACAGCACCCGGGGTTTGACCACTCAGTAGCTGCCTGAGAAAAGAGGTGATGTCTGAGCATGTGCGACCAGGACTGAGGAACTCTCAGCCCTGGTCGTATTCCGTGGAGATGAGCTGTAAACAATGGATCACTAAAGGAGCAGCTAAGACAAAAAAGGTGCAGAATTTTTAATAATGATGAATGGTGAAAATGTTTATTATTTAATTTTCAAACTTCCCACGTCAATTTTACTTCATGGCAAAACCCCTTTAATACAGGAATCAGCAACAGAGGAAATTACATAAAGTCGCCATTTGTGAAAAAACTTGACGTGATGGTGAAAAATGGAAATAATTTCTATATTCAACACCTTTGAATCTATAAAGATCAGCTGTTACTTTAACGTCAGCAAAAATCATGTAGACCAGGGATATGATAAAATATATTCATTATTATAATTGCCACTTACAACAGTGTAAAATTATCACAAAGCTAAACTGAGTTTTTGAAAGATATAGGTGTTACCTCTTAATTTTCATTGTAAAAATTTATTCATTTAACAATTAAACAATCTTAAAACATGACAGATTCCAGTAATGTCCCTAGCTGCCAGGATGTTAGAACGTGGGGCTTTAACAAAAGAAAAATCAAAATTAATGTCTATCACTCTAACAAAACAGAGGGATCCCTAGCTAAAAAATAACTTTTAGCTAGGTTTAAAAGTAATTCCTCAAGAAAAATATACCTTAGAAAATATATTCCACCAACAGTGTATAGCTTGCATAGATTATGTTGGGTCAAATTTCCAAACAATGGGTAAGTATTCAGATGCAATATTAAGTCTAGCTCAATACACAACATGTACATAAAAATAATATGATTCTGATACGTAGAGTTTACAGTCAAGATGTCGTCCAAAGAGACAATCTACTGAAATCTGCACCAATATACAAATTAACCACAGAGATCAGTATATACTTCCCCTAAAATAACCCTATCGAGACACTATCAAAAGTGTAGCAATCGCACTGAAAACATGTTTAAATTGCCCTGACTAATTAAATATATGTTTAAAATGATGTGGGAATGCAATGTGGCAAGGCAATGACTCATGTGCTACCTTTATATTTAGATGTATATACATATATATACACATACAGTTGAAACCAGAAAATTGCATACACTATATAAAAAGACACATATGCATGTTCTTCTCACTATGGATTCAGAATAAGCCTTACCCGTCTTAGGTCAATTAGGATTATTTATATTTGCCATATTTGCCTAATGCCAGAATAATGAGTGAGAGAAAATTTTTAAAGCATTTTTATTACTTTCTGCAAAGTCAAAAGTTTACATACTGGGATTACTATGACTTTAAACAATTTGGGATAGTCAATATGATGATGTCATATCTTTGGAAGACTGATTATTGGCAGCATCTGAGTTAGAGACATCCCTGTGGATGTATTTTATAGCATACCAGAAGCACACTGCTTTTGTATGTAACATGGGAAAGTCTAAAGATAGCCAAGATATCAGGAAGAGAATTGTGGACTGGCAGAAGTCTGGTTCATGCTTGGGTACAATTTCGAAATACCTGAAGGTGCCTTGTTCATCTGTGCAAACAATTATATGCAAGTACAAACAAGATGGGAATGTCCAGCCATCAAGGACATAGGTTCTGTGTCTCAGAGATAAACGTGCTTTGGTCCGACATGTGCATATCAACCCAAGAACAAAAGCAGAAGACCTTGTGACGATGCTGGCAAAAGCTGAGTCATTATCCACAGTGAAACGAGTACTGTGTAAACATGGGCTGAAAGGCCACTCTGCCAGGAAGAAACCATTACTCCAAAAGAAACATAAAAGCCAGATAAATATTTGCAAATGCGCACAGGAGCAAAGACCTCCATTTTTGGAGACATGTCCTGTGGTCTAACGAAACTAAAATTCAACTGTTTGGCCATAATGACCATCATTACGGTCAGGACCGCTCAGTGGGCGGGAAGTGGATCCACCGGTCACCACTAGAAGTTGGCGTAACCTACGCTGGGGAGAGGAGTCTAAGGGGCCTCTTGCCTTTACCGCAGCCTGCAGCAAGGCAGGACGGGCTTTGCTGCAGGGAATCCACCAGGTCGCTACCCCCGATGCAGGACCCAGAGTAGGCAGGACTGTCTAGGCAGGACTGACAAGGCAGGAGCGGAAGCGTAGGCTACGGAACCGTCAGAGGGAACGCTAGCAAACGCTAGTAAACGCAGACAAACGTTGCTAACGCAGGACACCAACAACTGGGCGCTGACGACAGGAAGGGCTATCCCTATAAAGCCCGTGCCCAAAGGCTATAGGTGGAAAGGGAACACCAATTAGGTTCTGGCCCTTTAAATCTAAGAAGCTGCTTGCGCGCACCCCTAGTGGCCGGCCGGGATAGTGCAGGCAGAAGCAGAGACTGCCGCACGGCGCAGGAGGAGGAAGCAGGATGCGGTCAAGTGAGTAGGGGCACGGCGCAGCGCAGCGCGTGCCCGGGCTGGCCGTACCTGGGGTCGGGCGCCAGGTCCGCGGCACGGGAAGCGCTAGGAGCCAGAAGGTGCGAGTGGCCGCGGTCCGGGCGTTGGACCGCAGCGCTCGCCGTTACAGTACCCCCCCCCCCAGTAGGGCCCCACCGTCCCGAAAACGTTGGATAAGAGTGGGGGCCGGGGTGTTTTCTTGAGGCTCCCAGTACCTCTCCTCGGGCACGAAGCCCTTCCAATCCACGAGGTAGTAAGTCTTGCCTCTGGAACGCTTCATGTCCAGGATTTCTTTTACTTCGTAGATATCTTCGGTATTAGGAGGTGCGGCAACAGGAACCACCTTGCGTGAATACCGATTGAGAATCACCGGTTTCAGGAGAGACACATGAAATGAATTGGGGATGCGGAGGGAGGGAGGTAAGCGGAGTTTGTAGGATACCAGGTTGATCTGTCGTAGAACGCTGAAAGGACCAAGATAACGTGGTGCAAATTTCAAACTAGGCACTCGGAGACGGATGTGCTTGAAGGAGAGCCAAACTTTATCCCCAGGTTGTTATGTAGGAGGTGCTCTGCGCTTCTTGCCAGCTTGCGCCTTAAACCAGGTGGCCGCGTGACACAAATTCTGACGAGTGAGTCGCCAAATTTGAGAAAAGTCCCGTACTAGGGTGTTGGCAGCAGGAACTTCCGAAGAGGCAGACAGTGGCAGAGGAAGATGAGGGTGTTGACCAAACACCACATAGAAAGGAGACTCCCCTGAGGACTCGCTAGCATGGTTTTTGTAGGTGAACTCTGCCCAGGGAAGCAGAGAGACCCAATCGTCTTGGCGCAGGTAGTTCTCCAGGACCTGGTTGCTCCGCTCCACTTGGCCATTAGACTGTGGGTGATATGCAGACGAGAAATCCAATTTAATTCCCAGTAGAGAGCACAAGGCACGCCAGAAGCGAGAGGTGAATAGTACTCCTCTATCAGAGACAATGTTAGAAGGCAATCCATGTAAACGGAAGATGTGCTGTACAAACAATGAAGCTAGTTGTGGAGCTGAAGGAAGACCTGGCAGAGGTGTAAAATGGGCCATGTGTGAATGGCATGACCGGCCACTTTGGAAGCATGACCCCAGGACAGAATGCATTTCCTTAGGGCGGGGCGCACAAAGGTCCTGCCAGGCGGAATTTCCCGCAACCTTACGGGTGCGGCATGGACCAGACGTTCAGGGAGATCAGGTACTGTGGTTCAGATTCAGAGTCGGAGGCATCCGTTGCCCGGGACAGAGCATCGGCCTTGAGGTTTTTTGCGGCTGGCCGGAAATGGAGGATGAAGTTAAAACAAGAGAAGAATAACGACCACCGGGCCTGACGAGGATTCAAGCGTTGTGCTGTCTGTAGGTATAGAAGGATTTTATGATCCGTATAGATGGTCACCAGAGGTAGAGCACCCTCCAAAAGATGCCGCCATTCACCCAAGGCCAGTTTATCGCCAGCAGTTCTCTGTCCCCAATGGAGTCGTTTTTCTCCGCCGGCAAGAAGGTCTTAGAGAGGAAGCCACAGGTAACGAATTTGCCTTTGGCATTTTTTTGTAGAAGGACAGCTCCAGCTCAAACCGAGGACGCATCAACTTCCAGAAAGAAGGGGCTCTCCGAATCCGGGCGATGAAGAACAGAGGCGGAGGCAAAGGCTGCTTTTAACTGAGCAAAGGCTTCTTCAGCCTCAGAGGTCCATAGACGAGGGTTACTGCTAGAGATGGGCGAATTTATTCTAACATAGTGGACTTCGTTTAGTATTTCAGGAAAACTTCGGTTCTGAACGAAGTCGAAGTTTGGGGTAATTCGCGGGAACGAAGTGTGTTTTTAATTGATAAAATGGCCGCAAGCACATGGCGTTACATGGGGCAAAGAACTCTGGGAGGAAGAAAGGAACATCCTCAATGACATGTGCAGAGATGAAGCCAATCAGAGACCGGCGGGATTCTGTGACGTCACCGCACTATATAAGTTGACGCGATGCTGGCAGTTCACACTCCTCTCTCTTTGCCGTGCTGTAGCTGCTGCAGCTGCAGTGTCTTAGATCTCACACAAAAGAAATTACTTTTATACAGAAAATGTTGGGAGGGTGTCACAGCTTTTCTTAGAGACTGCTCCTCTTCCATTTTAATTTTGATTTTGTGGGGTATTGGAATTGAAGTCCAGTGTGCGTCCAATTCAGCTGCATATACATTTTAATGCTATCTGGTCAGTTCTGGA
Source organism: Phyllomedusa bahiana (assembly GCA_025379985.1). Taxonomy (NCBI): domain Eukaryota; kingdom Metazoa; phylum Chordata; class Amphibia; order Anura; family Hylidae; genus Phyllomedusa; species Phyllomedusa bahiana. The sequence continues at coordinate 18,353 of JAODAL010064859.1, forward strand.
GCACATTGAATAGCCAAGGGTTATCTAAGCCTGTTTTTGCTGTTGTATTCAGTAAAAGAAACAGCGTTTTTACAATCCACATTTCCAGTTTTAATTTTTTTGCTGCTCATTTCTTTTTTCGCAATTTATATCAAGGGTTACTT
>JAODAL010064860.1:0-18495 GCA_025379985.1 Phyllomedusa bahiana
AAAAGGGGGCCGAAACGCGAAAGGTGAGCAGTTCTTTTTGATTTTTATGTAGGGTAGATGAAAATTTCCACTTATTTTAATAAAGCAGAACATTCGTATAATATTTCGAGTTTTTTTTAACCATGGTTTTTTGCGCCGCAAACCCTTGAATTTTCTTTGAATATTTTTTATCTATCTATCTTTTGCGCAATTTAGATCCAGGGGTTAATTAAGTGTTTTTCTTTTGTTGTGGTCACTAAAAGAAATGGTGTTTTTCAACGCCAAAGAAGAAATTATGGCTGTAGCATAATTCATATCCGAAGGTTAATTATGAGTTTTTCTGCTGTTGTGGTCAGTAAAATATGCGCCGTTTTAACACGCTGCAAACCTGGTTATTTTTGGCAGTACATTTCTTTTGCGCAATTTACATCCAGGGGTTAATTCAGTGTTTTTTGTCTGCTGTTGTGGTCACGAAAGGAAACAGTGTTTTTCACCGCCAAAGAACATTTTTTGCCTGTAGTATAATTCATATCCGAAGGTTAATTAAGCCTGTTTGTGCTTTTATATTCAGTAAAATACACAGTGTTTTTAAACGACACATACAAGTAAATTTTTCCTGACCATTTGTGGAGCGCAATTTATATCCAAGGGTTACCCAAGCTTGGTAGTGGGTTCATTTGGAGTCAAATACAGGGTGTGTATTTATCATATACAGATATCTTCATCAAACAGAGTCTGTACATTTTAGAACAAACAGTATGTCAGACAGAGAGGTGGCAGGCTCTTCACCTGCGAGTGGCAGAGGCACAAACATTCCTGGAACAGGCCCAGGTCGCAGCACAGCAAGGGGACGTCGCAGCAGGGGTCACTAGGTGAGGCTAGAACTGCCGGTGTCATCTAGCAGCCGTGTGTTGTTCAGCAACCCAATGGTTCTTGATTGGTTGACTAGGTCATCCACTTCCTCCCAGATGACATCTGACAACCCCAGCAAAGAGTCGGTGGGAACGTCAGACACAACCCTTAGCTGGCATGGCCCGGGAACGGGTCAGCGGCTCTCACCTGTCCTCAACCCGCCACTGTCCCATGTGGTTCCCTCAGCCAGAGATCTACTATGTCTTCTGGGCTCAGCGCCACTATACAGCGAGGATGAACAATTTGAGGAGGACAGTCAGCAGCTACTTGGCGGCGAAGAAATGGGGCCAATATCCCCTGCTTCTTACAGTAGGCGGCAAAGTATAGATGTGGAGAGTGGCATGGGAGGTCATGTTGTGAGAGGTCAGCCTCTGCACACCAAGACCGGTGATGAGGACAGCAGTGAAGATGAAACAATAATCGATAATGATGTAGCCGACCGCACTTGGGAGCCGGGTGAGGCAAGGGCTTCATCATCGTCAGGAGAAGAGGGCGTCAGCTTGCGCGTCAGGCAGCGGCGCAGCCAGCAAGTGGGTTGTGTGGCCGTGAGTCAGCAGGGTAGCAGCAGTGTGAGGTCGGGAGCCAAGTGGCCACGGGGTAGAAAACCCGCTTCGCAGGTCAAAGAAAGTAGCGACATAGGGGCTCAGCGAGGCAGCAGCGGTAGTAGTCACTCAGTGTGGAGCGTTGGTGGTAAAATCCGATACTCGGCGGTGTGGCAGTTCTTTACTAAGACAACGGAGGAGCCGAATATGGGCATATGTAGAATCTGTGGGCAGAAGGTGAAGCGTGGCCAAGGAGCTAACATTGGCACCACGGCCCTGCGTCAACACATGCAGCGTCACCATCCAGTGGCCTGGGAGAAATGTGGCTCAGATGTGGTGGTCCATCCTGCCACTGCAGCAGCAGTAGCGCCCATTGGCACGCATGCCATTGCAGCCAGTCAAGGCTCCACCACCTCTGCAGAAGGGAGCTGTTTCTCTTTGCCATCATCTCCCGGTCCTGATGCTCCTGATCCTCGCTACTCATGGCGCCAGCAGTCGTTCAGCGAGGCGATTGCAAAGAGACAACAGTATGCGTCCAACCATCCTAAGGTGCAGAAGCTGACCGTGCTCCTGTCCAAGTTGTTGGTAATGCAGTACCTCCCTTTCCAAATGGTGGACTCTGCACCGTTCAGAGAATTAATGGCCTGTGTCGAGCCGAGGTGGAGAGTTCCAAGCAGTAATTTCTTTTCCAAAAAGGCAGTACCAGCCCTTCACAAATATGTAGAACAGGAGATGGGCCAGTCTTGAGCTTATCGGTTTGTTCCCAAGGCACGGCAGCACGGACGTCTCTGGAGCTGTAACTACGGTCAGGGCCAGTACATGTCCTTTACGGCTCACTGGGTGAATGTGCTTCCTGCCCAGGCACACCAACAACTTGGACAGGAGACGCCGCTTTCGCCTCCACGTTGTCAAACTGCGGCTCCTGCGCCAATGTCCGCCTCCTCCTCCTCCACCATCACCACCATCTGAGCCTCCACAAGTACTGCTCCATCATACCACATGGGTAGGGCACAGCGGTATCACGCAGTTTCTACACCTGCTTGCCTCGGCGAACGAAGTCACACAGGGAGGAACTGCTCCGCGTCATGCAGCAAGAAATCGTATGTGGGCTTTCTCCGCGCCAACTGCAAATCGGAACCATGGTGACGGACAGTGGAGGAACATGGAGTCCGCGCTGCACCGAGGAGGGATGGTCCATGCCCTGCATGGCGCATGTGTTCAATCTGGTTGTGAAAAGGTTCCTGAAGTCTTCCACCGATCTTCATCAGATTCTGAAAATGACCAGGAAACTGTGCATGCACTTCATCCATTATTACAAAGCCAGGAACACCCTCCTCGAGTTGCAGCGGCAGAACGGCCTCCCCAACACACTCTGATATGCGATGTTTCCACCCGTGGAATTCCAGCCTGCACATTTTGAACCGCCTGTATGAACAGAGAAAGGCCATTAACGATTTTTTGATGATCCAGGGACGGAAGGAGTTACTCCCCTGTGTAACTTTGATGTCAGCCAGTGGCAGCCCATGCATGACACCTGCCGTTTGTTGAGGCCATTCGAGAAGGCCACGTTATTTGTCAGTCGCCAGGACTTCGGATGAATAACGTCATTCCACTGCTTCATATCCTGGAACAGATTGCTGAAAAATCTGTCTGAGCAGGGGACTGGAGACGTGGCGACTACATCTCACGCCACATGAGTCCAGTGGGGATTGAACTGGAGGAGGAGGAGGACATTGGAGCAGAAGCATTGTCTGGTGAAATGAGTGGATTTTCTACCCAGGTGACAAGAGAGGAGGAGCAGGAGCAGCTGGAGGAGGTAGATGGAGATGAGGAAGACGAGGCAGATGACCCACAAGCACCATGGCAGTATACAGTTGAGATGGAGGCAGGGAGCCCCTCAGAGTCACTTGTGCAGATGCTGATTTGCCTGGCTAGTAACAGCCGCATAGTCACCATCTGGCAGAGGGATGACTTCTGGCTCTCCACCCTTTTGGACCATCGCTAGCGGTCCAAAATGGGAGCCTTTTGCCCAGTTGCTGAGAGGGAGGACAAACTGAAATACTATAGAGAAATCCTCCGTAGTCAGTTGGCCGCTGCCTATGTGCGGCATCGTCCCTCCTCTGACAGGTCTGACCAGGGGGTTCCTCAGTGCTCATGTACTACTGCCGCAGCTGCTGTGGGAAGGTGGGGGGGTTGGAGCAGTACCATTCCATCAGCAGCAACCTAAGTCTGGAGTCACTGACGAGCAGCTTCCTTCACCCGCCTAGTGAGGAGGGTAGTCGCCAGCAGCAGCAGCAGCAGGACCTGGAGCAGTCCCTGAACCAACAGGTGGTGGCCTACTTGGACAGCACTCTGCCACCCCAGTTAGAAGATACGCTGGACTACTGGGCAGCCAAACTGGATGTGTGGCCGCAACTTGCCGAGTTTGCAGTGGAGAAGCTGTCCTGCCCGGCCAGTAGTGTGGCATCAGAGCGGGTGTTCAGTGCGGCGGGGGCCATCGTTACCCCAAGGAGAACCCGCTTGTCCACGGGAAATGTGGAACAACTGACCTTTGTCAAGATGAATCAGGCGTGGATCGGCCAGATTTCCACACACCAATGCCTTAGGCGTCAGATACATCAGCCATGACGCTCACCAAAACTTTGAGAAATGAGTCTGGATTCAAACTACCTGCTTCAGCCACTATTCTGATGCTGCCACCCGCCTGATGCCACACATCTGCTGACAGTTTCTCCATCTGCCTACCACCATCTTTACCAGGGTCTGGTATTGCCACCCACCTCCACACTCTGTCATTGTGCCACTCTATGACCTCATGCTGCTGCTGCTGTTGTTGCTGCTGCGGTCACCTCCACACCCTATCATTGTGCCACTCTCTGACCTCATGCTGCTGCTGCTGTTGATGGTGCCGAGACCTCCACACTGTGTCATTGTGCCACTCTCTGACCTCATGCTGCTGCTGGCGCTCCTGCCGTGACCTACACACTCTGTCATTGTGCCACTCTGTGGCCTACTCCTGTTGGTGCCGTGCCCTTCACACTGTGTCATTGTGCCACTCTCTGACCTCATGCTGTTGCTGCTGTTGTTACTGCTGCGGTCACCTCCACAACCTGTCATTGTGCCACTCTCTGACCTCATGCTGCTCTTGCTGCTGCCATGACCTCCACACTCTGTCATTGTGCCACTCTCTGACCTCATGCTGCTGCTGTCGCTCCTGCCGTGACCTACACACTCTGTCATTGTGCCACTCTGTGGCCTACTCCTGTTGGTGCCGTGACCTCCACACTGTGTCATTGTGCCATTCTCTGACCTCATGCTGCTGCTGCTGTTATTGCTGCTGCGGTCACCATCACACCCTGTCATTGTGCCACTCTCTGACCTCATGCTGTTGCTCCTGCCGTGCCCTCCATACTCTGTCATTGTACCACTCTGTGGCCTACTCCTGTTTTTGCTACCTCCAGAATGTCATTGTGCCACGTCTGCTCATCTGCTGCTGCGTGCTCCACACTGGTCATTGTGCCACTGTGACTAGCTGCTGCTGCCGTGACCTCCACACTGTGTCATTGTGCCACTGTCTGACCTCATGCTGCTGCCGTGACCTACACACTGTGTCATTGTGCCACTCTCTGACCTCATGCTGCTGCTGTGGCTGCTGCTGTGACCTACACACTCTGTCATTGTGCCACTATCTGACCTCATGCTGCTGCTGTGGCTGCTGCCGTGCCCTCCACACTGTGTCATTGTGCCACTCTGTGGCCTACTCCTGTTTTTTCCACCTCCAGATTGTCATTGTGCCACTGTCTGACCTCATGCTGCTGCCACCGTCACCTCCACTCTCTGTCATTGTGCCACTCTGTGGCCAACTAATGTTTTTGCCACCTCCAGAATGTGAATGTGCCACTGTCTGACCTCATGCTGATACTGCCCTGACCTCCACTCTCTGTCATTGTGCCACTCTGTGGCCTACTCCAGTTTTTGCCACCTCCAGAATGTCATTGTGCCACTCTATCATCTCATGCTGTTGCTGTTGCTGTTGCTCCTGCCGTGCCCTCCACAATGTGTCATTGTGCCACTCTATGACCTGATGCTGCTGCTGTGGCTGCTGCTGTCACCTCCACACTCTGTCATTGTGCCACTCTGTGGCCTACTGATGTTGCCACCTGAGCCCTCAGCTTTTTTTTTCCAGCTGGCACTGCCATGACTTTATCAGGCTTCATTCCCCTTCATTTTTTGGTCATTTTTGCCTCTTAAGTGCCCAGGGAATTTTATAGTGAAGCGATTCAAGAGCACGGCAGTCATGTGCTTTGTCTATACTAAAACACAAATTGGATGAAGAACCAAACAAGCTCCGCCCGCATATTACTATCCATTGGTGCATGTACAGTGGTATGCTGATAAGGGACCGATTAAATTGTATTAAACAATACAACTGAACTTAACTTTGAATACCTTACAGTTATTTACTAGAATCAAGCCCATAATTTAATCTTCTGTTTCATTATTCTTTATGGACCTACTTCAAATACAGGCCATTACAATAAGGCCTTCTAACAAGCATTATCTCTTGGCAAGACTGGAAAAACAGGAACAATACGCACAGAAAAAAAACCAACACATTATTGATAAAACTTTATAACATTACTACATGCATTATATAAGAAGACACAGAGCGATTAGAACACAGCTCGTTTTATCCATCATATGACATATTACTACAGCATCATATCTACACAGATACAATATATAAAACTAATATCAGGACTCACAGGAGACGTCTTATCTGATGAGTCATTATCTTCTCTGCTGAGTCTTTCTCTTTCCCTTTTTTCTCCATCCCGGCAATAACTCATCCCTGCAGAATTTAATGAACAAATATCTTCGACTTCACACTTTATCAGCACTTTCCTACCAATTTCTACATCTGTTATGGGTGCCTCCCATTAAGTAAGTAGGTATTAACGTTTCCCATCATTAACTAGGTAGGTATATAGATCTTAGTAGGTAGGTATATATGCCTCCTGTAGGTAGATGTACAGCCCCTGTAGATAAGTAGGTACATATGCCCCCTGTAGGCAGATATACAGCTGCTGGTAGGTATATTTGTCCCTGTAGGCAGGTATACAGTCCTCTGTAAATATGTAGGTATAAATGCCCCCTGTAGGTAGCTAGGTAGGTATACATGCTTCCTGTATGTAGGTATAAAGCCCCCTGTAGATGTAAACAGCCCCCGGTATGTATACAGCCCCCTTTAGGTAGGTTTACAGCCTCCTGTAGGTAGATATACAGTCCCCTGTATATAGGCTAATCAGCGTATGTATGTGTATATGTGGAATGCTTGTTTATTTACAGGTTCTTATTTGGACTAATTCAGATTTGGTGGACTACGTTGGATCAACCTTGCATCTATTTTTTTTAATAAAATGGTTAAACAAGGTTGTTGTCGGGGAGTTTTTGATTAAATAAAAGTTTTTTGTGCAATTTGTGTCTGTTTTTTCCCATTTGATTCTAGTGTTAGTAATGGACTAATGGAAAGATGGGCTTAGTGTCAACCAGTGGTGGTTTTTGTCATCCCAAGGCTGACATTAACCCCCTATCACTATTGCCCCAGTACCCAATGCACTAGAGGTACTGGGAAGAGCCAGGTTACTAACAGAAGCAGATCCTCTAATGTGATGGTCTGCCTCTGGACTTGTATTTCTAGACTGGGATGGAACCAGTATTCATGGACCTTCCCATTCTGATGGTACCAGGCTGCAGCTTTGGGTTTTACTTTGGCTGGTTATGGAAAATACAAGGTACCCCACTTCAATTTTTTTCCTGAAAATTACTTATTTATTGAGAATCTAAACTTAGGTATCCACTGTAATGATTACAGCAGTTGCCCATTTTTGGATTCTCAATAAATGAATTATTTGTGAAAAAAATAAACAATGTGGGTTCCTCTCATTTTCCATAACCATCCAAGGTAAAATCAACAGCTTTAGCCTGATACAATGAGAATGGGAAGGTCCATGGATACTGGTTTCTTACCACTCTAAAAATACCAGCCACGTCACAATAGAGGGTCCGCTTCTGACAGTTACCCAGCTCTTCCCAATACCACTGGTGTGTTGGATACTGGGCTATGAGTGACACAGGGTTAGTCATGTGTCCCCCCCACAAGTTGTTTGTAAGCTGTGCTCTGTACTTCTCTCTTCCATCTTTCCCCCCTCCCATTGTGTTGTGCATCCTAGTGCCAACACAAAATGCAACCCCCATCTATCACCCCTCACCACCTCCACCTCTCACCCCATAACCTACCCACCTATCAGCCCTTAACCACCCACCTATCACCTCATGTGGAGTTTGTACAGAGGTTGCCACAGGTAGGGAAGTTCTAGAAAAATTAGAATTGTAAGATGTTTATTTGGTAAATTTTGCAGGGACATGTCATGATGGTGGTCAGGACAGGAAGCAGAAGAAAAGGGAAAAAGAAAAATTCCAGTCATATGTCTCTGGTGAGTCCATAGATGTATCTGAATTGCAATCACTAAAGACAATGTGTACACTGGTATCCACCACTATATTATCATTGTATGATGATAACATACAGTCTGCAGAGCCTGTATACACTGGTAATTACCACTATATGGTCTCTGTATAGGGGTAACATGCAGTCTGAAGAGCCTTTGTACACTGGTATCTATCACTATATGGTCACTGAATAGCGATAACTTACAGTCTGCATAGTTCCTGTGTACACTGATATCTACTACTATATGGTCACTGTATGGCGGTAATATAAAGTCTGAAAAGCTAGAGTACACAGGTACCTACCCCTATTTGTTCACTGCATTGTGAAAATATTGGTAGTAGTGTAATATAGGTTCAGGCACAGTTTAGCGACATCTCACAGCTGTCCTAAAAGCTGGGTGATGCCAAAACCCTCTATTGACTCTTCTACCACTGTAGGTAGGTATACAGCCTCTATAATACTGTCCTCTGTAAGTAGGTATACAGCCCGCTGTAGGTAGGTATACAGCCCCCTATATAGACATTCCCCTGTAGGTAGGTATACAGCCCTCTGTAGGTAGGTATGCAGCCTCCTGTATATATAACCCACTGTATATATAACCTCCTGTAGACAGGTACACAGCCCCCTGTAGGTAGGTTTACAGCCCCCTTTATATACAACCCCTGTAGGTAGGTATACAGTCCCATGTCTATACAGTTCCCTGTACAAACAGCCCCCTGTAGATAAGTGTACAGCCCCCCCATACATACAGCCCCCCTATACATTCCCCTATATACACAACTTCTTGTATGCAGCACATTGTAGGTAGATACACAGCCCCCTGTATATATAACCACAGGTAGGTAGGTACACCGCCCCCTGTAGGTAAGTACACAGATCACTGTATATACAGTCCCCTGTAGGAAGGTACACAGCCCCCTCTATATATAACCTCCTGTAGGCAGGTACACAGCCCCCTGTAGACAGGTACACAGCCCCCTGTAGGCAGGTACACAGCCCCCTGTAGGTAGATATACAGCCCCCTGTAGGGTATACATTCCCCTGTCTATACAGTCCCCTGTGCATATAGGCCCCTGTAGTTAAGTATACAGCCCCCTGTATATACAGCTCCCTGTAGGTAGGTATGTAGCCCCCTGTAGGTAGGTACACTGCCCCTTTATATAGAACCCCCTGTAGGTAGGTACACAGTCCCCTGTAGTTAGGTATACAGCTCCCTGTATATATAACCCCTGTAGGTAGGTATACAGTCCCATGTCTATACAGTCCCCTGTACATACAGTCCCCTGTAGGTAAGTATAAAACCCCCCGTATATACAGCCCCCTGGAGGTAAGTATACAGCCCCCCTGTATATACAGCCCCCTGGAGATAAGTATACAGCCCCCTATATATACAGCTCCCTGTAGGTAGGTACACAGCCCCCTCTGAGATATGAAGTTGCTTTGAAGACAGCAACAAAACTTATAACAATAATGAAGCCAATGCAACTCATACAAAGTATGTATCGAAACACAAATGCAGCAACTGACTAATGGGCAACAAAACGGACAATGACAAGGACACGGATGGAGAGGGAGATGAAACGACTTGAATTCAGAAGTAAGACATCAACAAACAGCTGACCCTAAACACAACTTCCCTTCACTCAGACCCTAAACTGTTCCTAAATCTAACCCTTAATACCAAGCATCCCTGGCCCTATTCTACAATACAGTCTGCCTACCAATGTCCCTAACTATGTCAGCCCTACACAATCAGCTCAAAACTATCAAACTCAGGAATAGGACACAGTGCGAGATTAACATAGGACAAAACAGAAGTTACAGAGAACTAAGGGCAAAGAGAAGTTGCCTTTGGGCTTCCAGCCTAGGAGATAGAGTGATGCAGAGGCATGATGTCGTCCTCTGAAGCCTCTTAAAGACGTGGCGGGTCTATGTTCATGGTGCCCCGAGTCAGCCACCTACGCTGCCCGATGGAAAAGATGCCCCTGACTACAACAATATATGTCTGTGGGCCACGTTGTGTGAGAAAATAAGATAATAATATTATATTAACTCCTTAACGACCGCCCACCGTCTTTTGGCGTCGCTGCAGACATCGGAGTTTGCAGCTCCGGGCACCGCTGCAGTGCTGACAACGGGGCTGTACTACACAGCTGTAATCTCACCGCTCCCCGGTGCTTTTAACCTTTGATTGCTGCAATTCGTCACTGCAGCCCAATCAAAGGGTTTCCCTGCTCTGTCGGGTGATCGGAACAACCGGTGACCCGACAGAGCCTGGGGAACGGCGGCACAGTCAGCCCTGGGGACCCAGAGTAGCTCCAGGGCTGTCTGCTTAACAAGCCAGTGATCAGGGCAGACTGTGTGCTGCCCTGATCACTGCCTGTGTCAGACTGATGCAGATTATAATGTATTAGTACATTATACTACTACATTACCAAGTGTAAATAAAAAAAAAATGTCAAACAGTTCTCCCTTCATGGGATTTAAAAGAAAAAGTAAAAAACATAAAAAGTGTAAAAAAATAAATAAATAATAAAATAAAAATAAATATTTAATAAAAAATAATTGTGCATACATTCACACATAAAAAACCCTACATAGATTAGGTATCCACACGACTGTAATAACCTGTAGAATTAATCTAACAAGTTATTGTGTAATGTGAATGGTGTAAAAAAATGTAAAAAAAACAAAAAAAAAATGCAAATATTTATAAGTGAACTTAAACTATTCCCCCATAAAGTACAACTCGTCTCGAAAAAAACGAGGCCTCGTACAGCTGCATCGTTGAAAAAATAAAAAAGTTACGACTGTTGACATGCAAGGAGGCAAAAACTAAAAAAATGTTCTGGTCATTAACTATAGTAATTCAGGCGTTCGTCTTAACGGGTTACTACTGGAACAGTGGGGTCCCATATCGAAGATGGTTACATTTATTAGGACACTTAAGTGGGCATTCACAACAGGCTGTTTTGTAGAGCTTCTCTTCACAGCTAGTTTGAAGCCCTTACTTCTTGGTCAGGGTGTGGGCGGTTCTACAGATTCAGGTTCCCACTTCCTATTCAGGCTGTAGGCAGTTCTACAGCTTCTTGTTCCCACTTACTGGTCAGGCCTTGGGTGGTTCTACAGATTGAGGCTCTCACTTTCTGTGCAGATTGTGGGTGGTTATACAGCTTCAGGCTTCTACTTCCTGTTCAGGTTGCAGGTAGTTCTACAGCTTCAGGCTTCCACTTCCTGTTCAGGCTGTGGGTGGTTCTACAGCAGTCACTGAAATTTCAGCTCTGCTGTTCTTAGCCAGGCCTGTTATAGGGACATTGGTGAAGAAGGCGGTTTTAATAGCAGGTATTTATATATTAGGTAAGAAACAGCAGAAAGTGACGTCACTATCCAAACCACTAGAAATAGTTGGTAATTTGGGAAGCTTGTATACACAAGCAGGAGATAAGAACTGCTCTAACTCTGAAGGAGCCAAAATCAGAGCAGCATAGTATTTTGGTACTAGTCTTAATTTATCTTTAAAGCTAATAATTGTGGTAAGAATATCCCTTTAAGCGGCCAACTGTCTTATGACAGCACCCTATATCACAGATATTCATAATGTAGTTGTCATTTGCATCTGCAATAAGGAAAACACTGCTGGTGCCTATCTTATGGTATAGGAGACACGCTTAAAGGAAAACTCTGGTGTCCAAGTCAATAGAACATCCCAGCTGGATGTTTTTATCTAGGTACTTGCCTTGTATGCTACATGATTAATGTCTAACATACACCACACTACTAGAATCAGGTCTAGTGTTACGCCTCAGATTTGCGTTGGGATGACTTGGGAAACTAGTGGATAACCTTCAGGAAAAAAGGGGAAAACAATTTAAAAAGTCTTTCCGTCAGGCCCGGGGAAAAAAAAGTCTTTTTGCATTCTCCCGTTTCCCCATGGTTTAAAAAAATTTGCCCCAAAATTTTTTTTGGGTTTTTTAAATTTGTTTTCCCAAAAACTGAAAAAAAACACTTTTTAGGACTTAAAAAATCTGCCAAAAACGTCTGATATTCCATATTCATGAGAAGAACACAGACAGAGCCTCTGGCACAAATGGGCACCTACCATAAAATTTCACCCTATAAATTTTTTACGTGGGTTTAACCTTCCCCCCCTCTCCCTTTCCGCATCTCTGTCTGCCACCATTCAAAATTTTCCCCATCAAACTCTAAATAACATTTTTATTAAACTGACACTTCAAACCATCGCAACAGCTTACATTTATGCACCATTTTTGAAATTTGCTTTCCCCAAAAGATCAGATTCATTCTGTAACAACGCTGGTTTGGGAAAGGACAGCAAAAAAACCTTTAAACAAAAATTTAAGCCAAAAGGGAAGTATACAAAATATGTAAAAAAACACAAAACAGCAATTACTAATGGACAGCAAAAAGAACCAAAGACAAAGGGGCACAAATGAAGAGGGAGATGAAATTACTTCAATTCAGAAGTAAGACATCAACAAACACCTGACCCTAAACACTAACTTCCCTTCACTCAGTCCCGTTTCTTAATCTAACTCATATTACCAAGCACCTATCAAAGAGAACTCAGGAATAGAACACAGTGCAAGACTGACATAGGGCAAAACAGAAGCTACTGAGAACTAAGGACAAACAGAGTTCTAATAACAGGGAACAGATAAATAACCAAAACAGGACTAAATGCAACAAGTTCACAAGACACAATCTCTCAGCTACCAGTATAGACAGCAACCAGTCACAAAGTGAAGCTCAATTTTATAGAGAGCTAGCAAAAAAACACTCCTACAGTAGTTGAGCTACATGTGTGCATGGTCAGCCGATAGTTCAGAGAGTTGAAACAGTATCATCTAATCTAGAAACCAGGGAAGGAAGAAATGGCAAAATTCCTACCATTTGTAACACTTCCCAACATCGACAGTTTAAAGCATTCCTATTTTGGGGCTGTAGGGTCCACATGTATCTGCCTTGGCAATGCTTCTGAGAATAAATATCACTGCATGTGATAGAACATGATACATTTTTTACTCCATGTGCCTCTTTTAACATGATAGGTCATGATCTTCAGCCCTTAAAGCCACCGTTCATGGTTAATGGTAAGAATTTGACTCTTTCTTGAAATTCTGTTAGTTTGGAGAATGGACTAAAAAATGAGAAATGTCTGGATGTGAACACAAGTGAAACGAGCCCGAGAGGGACTAATCTGATCACACCACATAAAAGTGACAGGATCTTTGTCCAATGAAAGGAAAATTATGTACAGGTTGATGTCATATCTTTATTTCAGCTTCGAGAAAACATCAGCGACACCTAATGCAGGTCTCTGTGAGAATGGTTAACTCATTGGATGGGATTCGGTTTCACGTGTTGGTCAGTTCCTGAAATACAATGACTAGAATCCGGCTCATGGGCAATGATTCATGTCAATCAGACGGCATCGATGCATGCTAATCTAGGAGAAGCCAATGAGTTGTGTTATTCACATGTACAACTGCTGCTTCCGAGACCCAAGCTAGTCTTTTACTCACATTTCACATCTGTACTTCATGTTTGCAGAAGTTAAGATTTTTCCTGAAATAAATATTTTTGGGTGTGAGGCTATAATTGGCACAAAGATGGCTAAGGTGTTTGCTACAGAGTCCAATACAGCACCTCGTTCCTCCAAGAGAAGATTCTTTATTGTGAGATTGGAGCTTGGGTGTAGAGTCCTTCTCTATTTGAAGTATTGTACTGCAATGTATTTCGTGTTGTATTGGACCTCAATGTACTGTTATTTCTGTTCCCCCTCTGTAATCCGTTACCATACCGTAACCTATCAGTACGTTATGGCCATGCTAAGAGAGTATGGAGTGGACTCAAGAGCTAGTCCTGCTCCACACACAATGGGTGCCTGCTGATAATTAAAGTTCACCTTTGCCAGTATCAGCCAGGATCGGAATCAACTCTCAGGAGCTAAGCCTGCTCCATACGCAATGGGTGCCTGCTGTTAATTACAGTTCACACCTACCGCTATCAGCCGGGATCAGAATCAACTCCAGTCCCAGCCATTCAACTACTGATGTGCCGTGGTCAGAGCATGTGAGCAGTTACAAACGGCTGCAGGGTCTCTTCTTGCCATCTGATTGCCCCAATCCCCATTTCATGATTGAGGGGTACCATTTAGCCTATATGGCAGCCAGAGGCCTAATGAAGGCCTCCATATATGCCATGAATGTTTTCCTATTACATTATGCTATAGGCCTAGACAGGGTGTAATAGAAATCACTATTTACTGCAGTACAGAAGTTCAACTGTAGGTAGTACAAGATTTCAAATGTTAAAGTCCCCTAAGAGAATTGAATATTGGTGAAAAAAATGGGAGTAATTTTTTTTTTTTAAATATAAAAAATTAAAAAATGCTAAAAATATAAATAAAACTTACCGTATATACTCGAGGATAAGCCTACTTTTCGGCACATTTTTTGTCCTGAAAAAGCCCTCCTCAGCTTATACTCGAGTCAGCCACTGGTGTCCGGGAGCTGCCATCACCCGGGCACTGGTGGCGATCTCTTCTGTATACGGTACACTTCCTGTAAATGACTTCTGTTTCTTTGGTCATTTTGCGTCCCATAAAAAATGTATTAAAAAGTGATCAACAATTTGCATATACTCCAAATCGGTACCAATAAAAACCTGCCCTGCAAAAAATGAGCCATAACAAAGCTCAGTGGCATAAAAATAAGAAAAAGTTATTGGTCTCAGAAAGTGGCTATTCAAAGCAAATTTTTTTGAAGAATTTTATATTTTTAAAACATAGCAAAAACTGTATAAATTTGGTATCAATAGAATAACATTGATCCACAGACCAAAGAAAGCATTCTTGTTTTTTCCTTTATTTGGTTCAAGGACCTATATAAATAAAACCCTACCTAAATGTCACGAGGGTCGCGGG
Organism: Phyllomedusa bahiana; assembly: GCA_025379985.1. Taxonomy (NCBI): domain Eukaryota; kingdom Metazoa; phylum Chordata; class Amphibia; order Anura; family Hylidae; genus Phyllomedusa; species Phyllomedusa bahiana. The sequence continues at coordinate 14,894 of JAODAL010064860.1, forward strand.
CTCCGCTGCCCCCCACGACCATCCCCCCGCTCGCGGGGGGTTCGGCGCGGCGGCCCGCGACCACCCCTCTGCTGCCTCGGCGCCGCCTCTCTTACCCAGCCGCGCTCCAGTGAACGCCGCTCCTGCCTGTCCCGGCCATCGTGCGCGTGGCCACCGCTTAAGGCGCGCGCGCGCCGGATTCTCTAAATTTAAAGGGCCAGTGTCCCGATAATTGGTCATTATCGGGCGCTGGTTCTATTTAAGGTATCCGCCTCCAGTACTTCCTGCCAGTCTGTTGGTGTGCTTACCTAGTGTCTAGAGAGTATTGCTGTTCCGTCCTGATTACCCATGTACCAGTCCGCCTGCTTACGTTTCCTGGCCTTGCCTGTTTGCCGCCTGCCCTGACCGTCTGCCTGCCTCTGACCACGAACCTCTGCTGCCTGCCCTGACCTTCTGCCTGTCCCCGACTACGCCTCCGGATTACATTTCTGTACCACGCTGTACCCCGGCTGCCTTCGCAAGCAAGTCACGTCAGGGGTAACGACCTGGTAGCCTCACGCCACAGCAAGTCCATCCCGCTTTGCGGCGGGCTCTGGTGAAAACCGGGGGCTACTTAGATTCCGTTCCCTGGCGTGGCTTAGCTATCACCGCTTGCGTTGGCCCAGCGGATCCACTCCCACGTAACACTAAAATTGCGTTCTTTTCCAATTCCATCCCACAAATAATTTTTTGGGGTTCCATAATACATTATATGGTGATACTATAAAAGATACAAAAACTGATGACTCTTGAAAGACAAGGATAAATATCTGAAAACAAAAAATCGAGAATGGTGTAAACCTTACACTGCAGTCAGAAATTTATATTTTTGCTGAAACCAATATTCCTGTAAAACTACTTTTTAAGAATTTTTGGCAATATACAGTATATATATATATTTTTTTTTTTTTTGGGCAGACTAATGCATTTAAAAATTACATATAAATTATTGTTTTTATCTAGCTGTGAGAGAAAACTTCTGTATGGGAGGGCAGACTAATCTCATTTTAATTCAGCTTCTACTTATCTCTTTATAGTCTCATTACAACGGTAGGTAATTACATAATGATTGCTGTATTGTTCTCTCCACAGAGATAGAAAAGATTAGACTAGACCACCAGCAACACATGAAAGTTAATAGGGTAATCTTTTTCTGTACTGAGGAGGTTTTCTTCACACAACATACAAGCAATTAAAGAAGTAGCTCTGACCCAGGGATCTTGAAATCCTGGGACAAGTATTCACCACCTAGGACCACTAGGCTTGCAACTGCTTGTGTATCCAATGGATAAGATAGCCCCGGTAACACCCCTGGATTATTGTATATACAGGCAGTCCCCGGGTTACAAACGGGATAGGGACTGTAGGTTTGTTCTTAAGTTGAATTTGTATGTAAGTTGGAACAGGTACATTTATTACATGTAACTCCAGCACAACAGGGTTTGTTTTTTTTTTGGATAGTGCATAGAAGGTTTTTTACATTTTTTTTGCGGTCTGTGCCCATTGTGAGAAGATTTCACCTCATTCTCACCTCATGTTCTGCTGTGGCATGCTGAAAGTTGTCGTTCCACAGCTACCATCTGCTGTGGAACATGGAACTACAAGTGCATACCCCATAAGTCTCCGTTTGTAACTAGGGGAAAGATGTAAGTTGGAACGATGTAAGTCGAGGACTACCTGTACATCCAGATACCAGTCATAAACAGTCATCTTCATACAACATTTGTATTTCACGTTTGAAAAAATGGAAAAAGCATCCAACAGCTGGTGAAAAAAAAATATAAAAAAACATATTTCCCCATCTTTATTCCTCCATTATTGAAATGTTTTGACCTTAAAAGGGTCAAACATGATCTTGATAAAGACCCTTTTCAGGGTGGAAACACTGAACTAATGTCGGAATTAAGTTTTTTTTTTTAGATTTTTCTCACCACCCGTTGGATGCCGATTCCACTCTTTTTCATCTTGGATATACTGTTAAATCCTCTAACTCCAAACCCAGAGAACTTAGAATTTTGGTTCATGCTTCTGGGACCTTTAGTATTCCAGTCTACAATTTTCTTCAGCTTGAAGGCAATGGTTCCGAATTTTTTTCATTCCTTAATCATTTGGGGACAAAGCCATTTGTCCAGTCTCGAATGTGGTATCCCACCACAATCTCTTTGATTCTCCCAATCCGCATCTGCAAATACTATTGTCAAATATTGAAAACTTATAGACTCAATAGCAAGACATTCAACTTAGTGGAAAAAGTTTACAATCAAATAGGCAAAAACATTACTGCAATATACAGTATCTCACAAAAGTGAGTACACCCCTCACATTTTTGTAAATATTACATTATATCTTTTCATGGGAAACTCTGAAGATCTCACACTTTAATACAATGTAAAGTAGTCAGTGAGCAGCTTGTATCACAGTGTAAATTTGGTGTCCTCAAAATAACGCAACACAACCATCAATGTCTAAACTTCTGGCAACAAAAGTGAGTACACCCTTAAGTGAAGATGGACAAATTGTGCCCAAAGTGTTAATATTTTGTGCGACCACCATTATTTTCCAGAATTGCTGTTATGGGGGCTGATGCGGGTGCCGTTGCCCCCCTCGGCCGCCCTACTGCCTGCAGGGGGTCCGGCGCGGGTGCCTCGGCTACCCGCGACCATCCCCCTGCGACCCGAGGTCCGGCGCCGGGCCACTTACCCATCCACGCTTCGGTGTACGCTGCTCCTGCCTGTCCCGGCTACCGCGCGCGTACCTGCTGCCTAGGACGCGCGTGCGACGGCTGGTCTGGATTTAAAGGGCCAGTGCGCCGGTAATTTGGTCAATTGCCGGCCGCTGGTCCTATTTAAGGAATACGCCCCCAGCACTCTCTGCCAGATTGTTGGTGTGCGTTGTCTAGTTGAGATTGTTGGAAGTCCTGTCTGATTACCCGTGTAACAGTCCGTTCCGCTACGTTTCCTGACCTTGCCTGTTTGCCGCCTGCCCTGACCGTCTGCCCGTTTCTGACCACGAACCTATGCCGCCTGCCCTGACCTTCTGCCTGTCCCTGACTACGTCTCCAGATTACGATTCTGTACCACGCATTACCCCGGCCGCCATCGCAAGCAAGTCACGTCGGGGGTAGCGACCTGGTAGCCTCACGCTGCAGCAAGTCCATCCCGCTTTGCGGTGGGCTCTAGTGAATACCGGGGGCTACTTAGACTCCGCTCCCTGGCGTGGCTTAACTATCATCGCTTGCGGGGGTCCAGCGAATCCACCGAACCCTTACAGTACAATCTGGCCATGGATTCCGCCAGGGTACCGCTGCCCGAACTCCGGGACGTTACGACTAGTGTTGAGCGATTACGTTGGCTATCGACATCGATCGATAGTCGATAGTCGGCCACCATCGATAAGGTTTTCGATAGTCGATAGTCGATCATCTCCGATGACCATTAAAGTCTATGGGAGATCAACAACACCTTCATTCTTACACCCAAACAGGGCTGGAGAAGCTGGAATTTACAGCCACAACAGTCAAATGATACCTGCTACATCTTAGGCACAACACTTAGGGTATAAAAGCCAAAAAAAAAAAGTCCCAC
>JAODAL010064861.1:0-2500 GCA_025379985.1 Phyllomedusa bahiana
ACATGTAAAACAATGTTCTTTAGAAGACCCACCATGTTTTTTTTTTAATAATAAATGGGACTCAATAAGTATAGCTGAAAGTCTTGACAAACAAGATATTTTGCAAACGCCATTAACATGTCAATATTAGTTCTGAAGACCACATAGCCACTCTTTGACAATTGTGAAGAACAAATGTCTGTTAGAAACAACATTTTTTATAATAGGAACCTGTAATATAGCTGCATGTCACAGCCAAAATGCCTCCAAAAATTCAAAGCATGACCCTTGACCACTTTGTGACAATTGTGAAGAACAAATGTCTGTTAGAAACAACATTTTTTAGAAACGACCTGTAGTATAGCTGCATGTCACAGCAAAATGCCCCCAAAAATTCAAAACATGACCCATGAGCCACTTTTGACAATTGTGAAGAACAAATGTCTATTAGAAACAACATTTTTTAGAATAGGACCTGTAGTATTGCTGCATTTCAAAGCAGCATGAATCCAAAAAATATAAATAATGACTTCTCAGCCACTGTTAAAAATTGTGAGGGAGAAATGCCACTTAAAAGCCACATTTCTGTTCCAAAGGACCATAATTATTGCTGTATCTCACAGCAACATGACCCCAAAAAATTATAAATATGACTTCTCAGCCACTGTTAAAAATTGTGAGGCAACATGACCCCAAAACCATTGACAATGCGAAAAATTCTAAAGATGAAGTGAGTAAATGGAATATGGTTTTTGTCATGAAACCTTGGTGCTTTTACAGTCTCCTCACAGCAAAACCAGCAAAATGAACTGTTGGGAACTGAGAATAAAAATTGCAGTAAGAAATGATCATTTTAAAAATAAGTTTTTCAAGAGGACCATTTCTGTTTGGAGAGGAATGTGAAGTAGACCAGCAACTAATCGGTGACCTCAGCAATTGGGGCCTCAATATCATCAGAGATCCCTGCCTGATTCATCGTGATGAAATTCAAACGATCCATATTATCTGTTGAAAGCCGGTTGCGTTTGTCTGTAATGACTCCTCCGGCTGTGCTGAAGTCCGCTCAGATATGACGCTGGCTGCTGGGCAGGACAACACCTCTATGGCGTGGCGAGCCAGCTCGGGCCATTCGTCCCGTTTGGATACCCAGAAGTCTATTGGGTCCGAACACATACAAAAACATCGGTGTTGAGACGCAGATAGTCCGTGCACCATGATCTTAAGCTGGTCTCTGGTGTTGTATGTGTGCCCTGTATTGCATGCGTTGGTGAGGTGGTAAATAAAGATTGCCAGAGGTCACCATTAGCTTCTGCCACCTTGCCTGCTGCTGCTCAGCTGCCGCTACGCTACTTGGCACTCTACTGCTGTCACGTCGCTGGCGTTGTTCCACCGTGACATTTGAAGAACGTGAAGCAGACGCAACAGATGTGCTCCATTTGATCAATCAGCCAAGGTCCCATTTTCCCTGCATTTCTTTACTCTCTATTTGGGTGGTGGAAGGAAAGTGCTGAGTATTATATGTTTTGTACCGGGATCCAGGAGGGTGGCCACACATTAACTGTTGATTCAATCTTGATGCCTAAATGCGAGGATCAGTTGGTAGGAAATGGAGCATCCAAGCACTCAATGTGATGAGATTGGAGCCTTGATATCCAAGCCTCTGGGTCAGCAGCTATCAAACAGAAACTTCCCTCATCTTCCTCCCTCCTCTCAAATTTGCGCCAACCTCATTCCAAGGCAGGGACGTCGTAACAGCTTTGTCTAGTAATACCTCCTCCTCCTTCCCTTCTCCTCCGCTGCCTCCGCACAGCATCAACACAGCCCTGACTTGCCTGAGATGATGCCACCCAGAGAGCTGATGCGCCACCTTGCACTAAGCTCCTTGGACCCCGACCACTGCCTAATGAAGACCGATGAAATGGTGACACTGTCGGGCCTTGAGGCATTGATGGAGAGAAAGGCTCCGTGTCCGCATCTGTGTCCGTCTCCTCCTCCGCGCTGCGGCACCTGTTTGTTTCAGAGTGTTCCAACGATCGTTTTCAGAACAATAATCACCACAATGGCTCATGCAGGACAGAGGCATTGTCCACACTGAACATTTTTGGTAGCTGTCTACAAAACCTGTGCAATGATGGTGCAGACTCTTTCACCTGCCACCACTCTCGGTGGCTCAACACCTCGAGGTCCGCACCGCTGCTTTCAGCCATGGTTAACTTCGTACTGCGTAATGGCAATGCGCTGCTTCCACAATCTCTGGAGCATGTTGGAGGGTGGAATTCCAGTGTGTTGCCACGTCAACAATGAGACGTGTTGACGGGGAGCCCAGCTGACGCGAACGCAGCCCATGCGGGACGTAGCAGGGTGCGAACGGCGGAAAGTGCGAACTCAGACCTCGAGCCTTCTTCGGACAGCAGTCCCCAGACCCGGGTAGCTCTTTAGAAATTTCTGGACGACCAGGTTCATGACATGTCCAGGCAAGGGATGAGCGTCCAGCCTACCGATCTTAATGGCTGCCACAGAT
>JAODAL010064861.1:7500-18494 GCA_025379985.1 Phyllomedusa bahiana
GCCCCCCCCCACCGCTCCCCCCATAAATTTTTACAGCGGTAATGCTCCTTTAAAATTCTCTACCAAACTAATAAAATCTTCCAATCCCCAAACTAACTTTTAAAATTTTAAGGATCCCCAGCTAATAGTAGAGGTTTTTCCTGTGCAGAAATAGAATAATTTTGGGGGGGGTTTTAGCTGAAGACACTGAGGCTGAACAGGAAACGCGTTCCCATTAAAACCCAGGGCATGTGATTTTTTCCCGCCCAAACGCAACCATACACAAACCCAGTCATGACGTCCACACACATCCCCCACCCTGCTCATTCTGTAATCTATTTGCTGGCCGCCAAAATTACAGGAACGCCGAAAATGGCGCGATCTTAATAGAAAGAAACACAATTTTTTGCCTTAAAATTAAACCCCCATAACTAAAAATTTCGATCACCATAAAAACCTTGCCGATTTCCCAAATTTGTCGATAAAAATCCTCAACACTATTTGGGGATGAAGAAAAAACAAATATATTTAAAAAATTGGATTTTTTCAACTAAAAAAATGAATCCTTTTTTCATGGAAAAATAAGACATCCCCTAAAAAAAAAGCTTTGCTCATCTTTAGGAGCAAAAATTAATATAAGACACGTCCCTTTTTTTCGGGGAAACAGGGTATATCTTATTTTACCATACCAAACATTCACGTACCCTTTTTCCCATTTTAAGAAAAAAAAAACCCTTGAAAACCATGCCCGGATCTTGCCCCTTTCCTACCTGCCAAATACCTGCTTTTTCATAAAAACCCAGTTTTATAATTATAAACAAATCAAAATGAAAAATATAAAAAATAATTTAAATGCTGGGTTTCAAAACCAAAATTTTAAAAACAAAAAAAAACCCAGGAACTCCTGCCATATGTTTATTGTTAATTTTTTTCAAAAGAAAAAATCTACTGGGATCTACTATTTACAATGTAATTAATCATTACAATAAATTTCCATATACCAATGTTATAAATCTTTACGGAATTAGATTTCTGGACAAACAACACAAATAAATGATAAACAAGAATTTAGCCCAGCAGGCTTTAGAAAAGACATTTATGTAATAAAGGGAAACTTTCCAAAGGCTTTGCAAATTTTACTGTCAATCAAATTTAAATTGTTGTTAATAAGCCACTCCAATTTTTTATTTTTCGGACAAAAAATTCTATTTTTTTTTTATATAATTGACTTTCCATGTTAGCATCAATTTTCCATGTAAAGATTAAATAATTTCAGCAATTTTTCTTATTAAATGTTACCCATTCTGCATTTCATAAAATGTTCATTTTTATCAAAAAAAAGTTAAAAAATTTTTTTAAAATTCCCAAAAAAAAAACCCCTTTTGTGACTTGAAAAGGGAAAACCCCCGGGCGAAAAAATGTTTTTGCATTCAATGGGGCCATCAAAAACAGCTTTAAAGGGGATTATCCCAAAAATTTTTTTTTCCTATTTGATGGGTAGAAACCTCCTATAAATAATAAACCTTAGTGGTGTTAAATACTTTTGTAACAAAAAGGCAGAAGACAAATGATCTGAGTGATACCTTAATTGACAAACCAGACAGAATATATTTGCAAGTTTTCAGAGCATAGGGGCCCATTTTTCAGACAATTTTATAGATAAATTACAGGACAAAATGTAAATAATGTTAGATATGTCAATGGGGTGATACATCAAAACACACCTTTCACGCTAAAAACCCACCTTTTGACTTTCTTGTAGTGGGGGGAAACACCAAAGGAGGGGGTTTTGGGGGTAGGGCCTAACATCCACTGCCCATTACGACCGGGGATCAAGATAACCCCGGTCACTTAACTATGAAAAAGCCGTGTCATTTGTGACTGTGACTTTTAAGCATTTGGGAAAAGGTGTTTTTGCATCCCCTCGGTTACTCGTTCTTGCTCCTTTTTGGGGTTAGCCCCGGGGGTTTTAAGAATCCCCTTTCCCCAAATGATTTTTATCACTGAAATGACTAAAAAATATTTGGCGGGCAAAAAATCACGGAAAATCCAAAACCCTAGTGAGTGATCAAGCGTTTTTTTACTTGTCAAAGATATCTATAGCCTTTAAAGCATTCTTATTTTTCCAACAATTTTGCTTGAGTTGTGTTGTCACTCATCAAATTCATCTCTAACTTAGTTAAAATTCAGTGGGTTGAAAAAAGTATTAATTTCCTGCGCTGCTCCTCATTTTTTAAACATTACAGCCACAAAATAAATGTATTTTTTTTGAAATTTTTTTGGATTTTAAAGGGAAAAACAAAAATTTTTTAAATGTAAAAAAAAAATGTTTCTTTTTTTTAAATTTTTTTCAAATTAAAAAAAATAAAATTTTTGGGATGGGGATTTTCATTCACCCCCCCCTTTTTCCCAAAACTTTGTAGACCCACCCCTTTACCCGCAATGATTTCTTCAATTTTGTGTTTGGGGGTCCCTTACCAGCTTTTAAAATCCTTTGAAGCTTTAAAATTTTTTCCCCCCCCCCTCTTTTCAAAAAATTTTTAGCTCAGTCAGATTTGTTGGCAAACGTTTGTGAACAGCAATTTAAGTCATGCCACAGATTCTCAATGGGATTTAGTTCTGGACTGTGACTGGGCCATTTTAACACATGTATATGCTTTGATGTTAACCATTTTATTTTAGCTTTTGCTATATGTTTATGGTCTTTTGCAGCCTCTAACAGGTTTTCCTCCAAGATTGCCCTGTATTTAGCTCCATAAAATCTAAAATTAGGGTCAAGGTAATCCTGTGTATGACAGGACTGAGGTAGCCACAATGGGCCACTATTGAGGAAAGCAATATAAAGGTATAGGGTCTTCCAAGCTCCACCCCCAATAGCCCCAGCAGTTTTACAGTATACATACAGTGGGTTTAAATAGAAAATATATACAGTCCCCATGGGGTCATATCTGTGATTACAACACAACATATGTAAAATAATAGTCTATTTTGACTCACTTAAAATCTAAGTAGTAATTAGTGAGCTCCACATGTCAAATGTATCCAAAAAGTCTACTTACAATTACTGTAACAGCATATAATTTCAAAGACACACTATGGAGTCAGTAACAGGTATAAGTAATATGGATCAATGAACGGTGTTCTCCTGGGTGCAGCGCATAAGCACAGCATACCATGTCGCACATGCGTAGTAGCTAGTGTTGAGCCAAACCGTTCGGAAAATGGTTAGTTAGGCACGAACTTTACAGTTTTTTCGAACCCAAGCCGGACCAAATTTTTTGCTGCCAGATCGGTAGAAAGTTCGGGTTCGGCACAAGCCTTCAGCGCCTTTTTCAGCTGCTTCCTTCAGTTTTGGTGGCCACCAATCAGTGCAGAGCACAGAGGGGGGGGGGGGGGTCAAAAACATCACCAGTGAGGTTGTAGGGATCTCAATGGCTGCTAAAATCACATATGTCTATGTCACTGTATTTCCTGTTGAATGCCATTTCCACCTTACTCTCTGTAGTGAACACACTGCTTCCTGTGTCTGCTGCCAGCAGGCAGAATTACCATTTAATAGCACGAAAAGCTGCCAGTGAGATTACTCGGGGGAGGGGGGGGGACCAGTTAGCTTAGAGAATTATACACAGCAGTAGTTAGGAAGTGAGATAGTTTTGTATAGATATTACACAGAAAGAATTCTGTTTATAATCTACTTGCCCGTTGCAAAGTATAGACATTTAAGAACACTTAATTTGCTGTGAGGGTTCTTCCATATGACCCCATTTCACCGATATTGCATAGAAACAATTTCTGTTTATAATCCTATTACGTCTTTGGAGTATAGTTCTTCAATAAGAGGCTGTGAACAAATCTTGACTTTTTTAATATTTATCCTTTTTGTCCTATCAAAAAATCTTGTTTTAAATAGTCATTTATTCTTGCTAATTTTATTGAGTGTCTGAAAGGTTATTTTTTATGCTTTTGAGGTTGTGCTGCTGTAAAAGACAGCGATAGTCAATGTCCTATTCCCAAAAATCTTGTTTCAAATAATCATTTCTTCTTGCTAATTTTATTGTGAGTGTCCATAATGTCATTTTTGTTGGTTTTAGCATGTCAAGCTACTGTAAAAGACACCGTTAGTAAAGGTCCTATTGAAAAAAATCTTATTTTACATGCTCATTTCTTCTTGCTAATTTTATTCTGAGTGTCCATAAGGTCATTTTTGCTGGTTTTGAGGTCATGCTACTATAAAAAGGGTACCAGGAGTGCCAATAGGGCAGTACTCCTGTCAATGGCCCTAATCAAGAAGGGGCCCAGTGATATATTAAAAATAGGAACTAGTAATGGGTGGGGGCCCCATTTGATTCAGCTGCATGGGGCCCTGAAATGGTTAATAGATGACTGACGGCAGCCCTGGCTACTACTGCACCCCCTATAACTACGGCCCTGCCAACTGAACCTCCATGTTCCCTGTTGGGATGTTCTTGCTACTACCACATATATGACATTTTATTTGGCCCTGGTGCAAAAAGTGATGGGTGCTCTTGCCAGTTACCATGTGCCATTTCCAATACTGGTGTCTTCTTATGTGTCAAAGAGGTCCCGTGGCAGCTGCTAGCGCTGCACCTCTTATAGCTACGCTGTCCTCAACTTTTCAGTTAGCCATTAAAAGGAATGAATTATTTTAGCCTGTGATTTTTTTTCTGTGACTCTTAGAGCCGAATTTTCTTCACTAAATTGTTCCAAGTGTCCATTTTACTGTTATGGATGCTAATTGCAGCTTCTCCTCACCTGTATGGGTATAAAAATTAACCAGAACATCTTCTCCCATTGACTTTAATGGGGTTCGAAGTTCGGTTCGAGTTCGACTTGAACTTTGAACCGAACTTCTCAAAATTCGAGGTTCTACTCGAACTCGAACTTTTTAGCGTTCGCTCATCAGTAATAGTAGCTACTGAGCTCCGCTCGCTAAGATCGGCAGTCTGCATCCTATTGAAACCAGTGCCATACATGTGTTGTGCGATACTCCTTTCATTAATAGATCATGGACTGAACAGTGCTCCATGAGATCTTCAGAGTTTGAGCTATTTTTTTTTTTTTAAATCTAACCCTGCAATACACTTTGCCATCACGTTATCCCTGAGATGTCTGGTGTGTTCCTTGGTTTTCATGATGCTGTTTGTTAATTAATGTTGTTTAACAACCTCTGAGGTCTTCACAGAACAGCTATAGTAATTTTGAGAATAAATTACATACACATGTACTCTACTTACTAATTAGATGACTTCTAAAGGCAATTGGTCATGCTGGATTTTATCTAGTCTCAGTACTTTGGGTACCTGATATCCAATCACAGACAGAGCATTTGGGGAGGCCTTCTGCTGCAGTGAGTTGCCTTACAGTTTATGTAGTTTTGAATTAAGGTTTGTAGTTTGTAGGAAAGACGGATTAATTTTAGGCATCAAATGACATAGAAAAAAAATCTTCTCAAAGTCTCCACAACAGATCCAAAAAATGTATGCAAGTTCAATATATTATTCCAAAGTATAATACACATAATTAGCTTACATAGAACATACTCCAGTACTTATGAAATATGAAGACACAAAAAATAAATACAGTTTGCAATATTTATTATATTAAAACCTAATAAAAGACAGTGTACAGATGATGAATTAGAAGAAAGTTGGGCAAACAGGACCTCATTATATAGAGAATATGTAAGTGAAGGTATATGTAATTAACATCAGTACATAGTGTAGGAAAAAATATATAAACCCCTCAAGTGCATGGATCCATTCAGGGAGGCAAGGGTCAAACACACCACACAGAAAAGGCAATATTGTAAACCTTGAACAGCACACACCAACAGAAAGGAATTATATATATATATATTATATATATATATATTATAAAATTTATATATAATATATATATAATATTATATAAATATATATAATATATATATATATATATAATATAATATATATATAATATATATATATAAAATTATATATATATATATATAATATATATATATATATATAAAATAAATAATATGCCAAAGGGGACACTGCTTACCCACCAAACACCCGACGAGTGTTTCGCTCAAGGCTCTGTATGGGGCGTATACTATTTATTCATAGATTTTTTTTATCTATTGCACTTGCACTTTACCTGTTTGTGATCCCTACCGCTTGGTATTGTTTTTTCTGTTTGTTTAACATTTTTTTCATACACTATCGGCTTTCTGTATGAAAACTGTCTAGGTCTAGACTTTCTTTGTTGCCCATAGCAACCAGTCAGAGCTCTCCTTTCATTTCATATAGTGCTCTGGAAAAATGAAAGGGGGGCTCTGATTGCTATAACCAACAAAGACAGACAGTTTTTATACATGTCCCGCTATGTATTTATGTTAATTATATATTCCTTCACTTATATATTTTCTATAAATCGAGGCCCTCTCTGCCCACCTTCCTTATCGACCATTGTCTGTACAATGTCCAATATAAGTTTTTAATGTAAATAAAAACTATGGCATATTTTGTTTATTTTCGTGTCCTTATTTCTCATAAGTCCTGGCATAACTTGTTTGTAAGTTATTTTTTGAAAGCAAAAAGTCAGAATGGTGAGTGTGTGTATATCATGTATTTACTTCCCATAGGGCCAACATACTCAGCAGTACTGGACACAGAAGGAAAACCATAATCTTTGTCTATAGTCAGTCATTCCTGCTATTGAGCACACTTTTCTAGACCCGTTATAAACCTGCATACAAATCTGCACATTTACGCCTCTTGTCTCTCCACACCCACTGTTGTTGTTTTTTCTCTCCATACAGGACATTTTTAAAAGCATCCTTATTAGGTATTCTAAAATTCATATACCTTAGAAACAAGTGAAAACAGATATGATTAACTCCTTAAACACCAGGCCTGAAAAATGCCTTAATGACCAACTACATTTTGTAGTATTTGCCTTGTTCCATTTCAGTAAACCTAACCTTTTTTTATCTTTTAAGTGACACAGTTTGTATGAGGAGTATGAGGAGGCGTTGAATTTTAGGGGGGGGGGGCATAATTTAAGCTTACAAATAAATTACTGCAGAATTTTTTTTTTGCTTTTTAATTATTTTTTTTACACCTTTCACATTTTACTAAATAATTTGTTCAATGTATTATACAGGTTATTATGGTTGTTAGATAACTTATATGTGTAGTTTGTTTTTAGTGTGTGTAATTAGTGTTGAGCGATTTTTATCGACAAAGTTGAAATCGGCAAGGTTTTTATGGTGATCGAAATTTCCAGATCATGCGATAATTAAGGTTAAAATCTGTGCATCATCTATTAAGATCGCGCCTTTTTTTCGGCGCTTCCTGTAATTTTGGCGGCCAGCAAATCAGATTACAGAATAGAGCAGGGTGAGATGTGTGTGCGACGTCATGACTGGGAGGTGTATGGTTTCGATTGGGTAGAAAAAATCACATGACCTCGTTTCACATAGAACAGCGTTTCCTGTTTCAGCCTCAGTGTCTCTCAGCGTCTCATAGGGATAGGACCTGCGCTCTGCCTGTGGCCAAACAGCTCAGCGAAATTAGTCTATTTCTGCACAGAGAAACCTCTACTATTAGCTGTGATCCTTCCAATTTAGTTAGATTAGAGATTTGAAGATTTTATGCAGTTAGCTAGAGAATTTTAAAGCAGCATCTACCGCTGTAAATTCACGGCGGTGGGAGCGGGGGGGGGGGGGGCCCGCGGGCGAACACAGACAAGCTCTATCTATAAAGAACACTGGATAAAGTTCACCAAGACTTGTAGTGGAATATCTTTATTATTAACAGTTTGCTATTGAAATATTTCCTGGATATTGGGCAGCCTGAACTTATATTGGATACACATCATTTCTAGTAACTGCAGGTCTCTTTGTTAGCTGCAAAACTCCACTTTTATTATCAGTATCTTTTCAGATAGGTGTTCATTTTCAATTTTCCCCCAAATACACCTGTGACTGTTGATTTTCCCCTTGCAGTTAAATTACAACCCAGCAATCTTTAGCGGGCCCCAGGTTTTTTTTGTTCCCAAAAAATACCGTGTATCGTACGAAAAAAAAACCCAGTTACGTGTTTTTTGATTTTTTGCGAAACCCCAGCATTGTTCATTGACGCAGCCCCTTTCTTTAAAATCTTTAATAAAAGCATTTCTATATTCCCCAAAAGGGTAAATTTAAAAATTTTGCAAAAAATCCCTTTTTAAATTATATCAAAACATAACAGTTGGGTTTTTTTTTTATTTTTGCACCCCCTGATTTGTTCATTGACGCAGCATCTACGTAAATCTTAAAAAACACCCCAATTCTATTTTTCACCACGGGTTTAATTAAAAGGGTGCAAAAAATATCTTTTAAATTATCCAAAAACTAACGTTACTTGTTTTTTTGACTTTTGAAACACCCAGCGTTGTTTAAATTGGCAGCTTTCTACTTACATTTTAAAACAGCAATTCTATATTCACCAAGGTGAATTAAAAAGGGGGAAAAATTTTTCGTTTTTTTTACCAAAACAAAACGTTACTTTTTTTTTGACTTTTGCCCCACCCAGCATTTTTTTCATTGACGCACATCTAGGGTACTCTTAAACACTTTTTCTATATTCACCACAGGTGAATTGAAAGGTGCAAAAAATATCGTTTAAAATACGAAAAACATAAACAGTTAGTTTTCTGACTTTTGAAAACCCCCAGCATTGTTCTTTTGACGCAGCATCTATAAATTTAAAAAACAGAAATTCAATTTTTCACCACGGGTAAAAGGGAAAGGTGCAAAAAATACTTTTTTATACCAAAAAAATAACATTTAAACTGTTTTTTGACTTTTGCAACACCCCCATTTTTTAAATGTTGGCAGCATCTACTTTAAATCTTAAAACAGCAATTTCTATATTCACCACAGGTGAATTAAAAGGTGAAAAAAATATCGTTTATTATCCCCAAAACATAAAAATTACGTTTTTTTTTGACTTTTGCGAAACCCACATTGTTCATTTGACGCAGCATCTACGAAAATTTTTTAAAACAGAATTCCCTATTTTTCCCCAAGGGGGTGAATTGAAATTTTGCAAAAAAAAACTTTATTATACCAAAACATAACAGATACGTTTTTTTTGGACTTTTGCACACCCAGTCAGATTTTTTTGTTTGGACACATTCATTTTAAATTTAAATCCAGCAATTTTTTTTTGGGTTAAAGGGATTTGAGCATAGCCGTCTTTTAATAAAAGACTTTCCAAAAACCCTTCCCTACCTTCTCAAATTTTTTTTATTTCGAACATGGGGGCGAAAAAGCAGGTGGTAAGGAGCAAAGAGGGGGAGAAAATGGAGGTAGAGGTACAGAGAAGGTTTCCCTTCCCGTGCTGGGAACAAAAGCATGCAAACGGGTCGTCGTTGCAGGACCGTCAGGCCGCATCGCTGGGGCAGGGGCCCCTTGAAACTAAGTAACGAAAAAACATCGCCAAACTGTCCCCTTTAGTTTGGGTTTAAAGCAACCCGCTTTTCGCAGTCCTTTTTTTCCTCTCCCCGCAGGGCAAGGCCCCCAAAAAGTCGTTTATCCAAACATCATCACATCCGTCCAAAAATGAAGCCCCCCAAAAGTCCCAAATCGTGTACCCACCCCCTGTGGATAATTCCCTTGTCTGAAAACCCCTTTGATTACCAAAAAGCGGTTTTTGGGGCAGAAGGCATGTTTTAAAATACAAAAGGATTTATTTAATCTCTCTGACCCCCCATTACTGATCCATCAGAGGAGGTGAAGGAAGCCGGGCAATCGGCAAAAAAAAACCCAGGCGGTCGCAAGCCTTGCAGTGCCCCTTTTTTGTAGCCCCCGCTTCTGGATGCAGAAAGTCAGGACGGAAACCCAAATCACCTTTTGTTGATTTAGATGTTTATGACGACATTGCGGAAACCCTCCTGGTCTTTTCCCCCAGAATTTGCTTGCGAGGCCCCTTCATCAAATGGACGGGGGGGAAAACGTGGGGGGGAGTTTCCAAAAAAGGGTCCCCCCACAAAAAGGGGAGGGGGGGTCGCAGAATCCCCTGATATGATTCCCCCAGGGCCCCGTCGGGAAACCCCGCTCCCGCTTATCCCGTCAAAAAGGGCCAGGACCTTTTCAAGCCTGGGGCCCTTTTTTGAGCAAACCCTTTTCACCCCGCGATGTCATATGCCGCCTTTTCCGTAAACGGGATAAGTAGAGGACAAGAACCCCTTAAAGGGGGTTTTTAAACCCCCACCAACATGTCCCAGTCCAAAATTCAAGGGGGAATCATGGGTTGAAATGGGGGGGAAAAACTTTTTCCCAAAAAAGGGGAGGGCCGACGCCGGGCCCCAACCACTGTCACCAAAACCCTTTTGTTCCGCCTCCCCCCTCCTCCGCCACCACCAA
The DNA here is from genome assembly GCA_025379985.1 of Phyllomedusa bahiana. Taxonomy (NCBI): domain Eukaryota; kingdom Metazoa; phylum Chordata; class Amphibia; order Anura; family Hylidae; genus Phyllomedusa; species Phyllomedusa bahiana. Next base: position 17,894 of record JAODAL010064861.1, read on the forward strand.
GCGTTCCCCCAGCTGCCCATGTCTCTCAGATTTTTTTATCAGGGATCAGCCCCCGCTTCCCCTTTCCCCCTCGCCCGATTCCACCCCACCAACCCGAGGGCCCATTTCCAACCCCTTTTTCCCTTTCCCCCCCAGTTTTAAGGGGCCTGGGAAAGCCTACCGCGGCCCCGCAACAGCCAACCCTTTTGTCTTCCCCGGGTTTGGGGGCCCAAAAAAAAAACTTTAACCAAAAACCCTCCCCAAAACCCAAAAAACCCGAATTTTCGGGATTTTCCAGGCTTTTTTGGGCCCTTTGGAAAAGGGTTTCCTTTCCGTCTGTTTGGGCACAGATGGGTTCCCCCACGTCATGGCCCTTGCCGCCCCCCAAAAACCAGATGCCCAGCAGGCAATTTTTTTGCCCGAAAAGCCGTCCCTTCCCTTTGGGAAACCACGGCATCTAAAAATTTTAAGGCGGGTTTTCTGCTCTGTGGCCGGAAAAGTCCATCTACCACCGAAAACATGGACTAGTAAGCACGGCCAAAGGGCCCCTATATCTCTTTGACAGCTCACTGGGTTTAGTGGGTTTGGGTGCTCCGGGGGGACGGTTTTTTCAGGGCCCCGG
>JAODAL010064862.1:0-18494 GCA_025379985.1 Phyllomedusa bahiana
CCGATATGCCTATTTTTTAAATTTATTGATTGTTGTTTTATGTATGTCACCAATAAAGATGTATTTGTAATTTTTGAACTATACACTCTTCGGCCTCTGATGTTTGTCTAGTCTGTATTTATGGAGAGCAGTTCGTCTTTGAGAGGTGGTTGTCACCCTAAAAAGTCTAATTTATTATCAATAGTTGGACTTATTTATATAGCGTTTATAACTTTTTTCTGTGTTTATTTCACAGTGTCCAACTTTTCTTATATGATGGATTTTCGATCCCGGGATCATTCCTGGGCACAAAAACTTAATGAGGTTTTCAAGGAGGATCCCAACTTGATTTTAAACAGTGACGGTGTGGAGACAAGGGAGTTGCAGTCTAAATGGCGTGATTTACTCCACAAGAGAATAAAAACATGGTGGAACAAAGCATTTTTAGAAAAATACTTGCAAAGAGGTTTAATACCAAGAGGCCTTAGAGTTAGAGTCCTCCCTTCCTTTTTGATAGAAGACGATGTATTTAAGGAAAAATGGGAGGAGTTGGCCAATAATTGTTCCCGGGGCTTCATGGACCTTTTGGTTCAATCTAACAGTAAGGCCCTAGAAGAGATTGAAGTTGAATTGGGCGATATTCAGACGAAACTTGGAAATTTATTATCTAAAGAGGCGCTGGACAGCTTTAACGTTGAGGTAGATAAGGAGTGCTCCAAATGGGAGAAAGAAATTTGTGAAACTAAAGCCAAGAAGCTTCAAAGAGATGCCAATGACTTACAACATGGACGGATGTATAGGTGGAGACAGAGTAGGGAAAGATCACACTCAAGGTCTAGATCGGGATCTATGTCCTCCACGATTTCACATGAGGAGCATAAACGTGTTCAACGCAGCCAAAATGGCGCTCAGGGTGATAATTCCAATTACCAGAAAAAAGAGATAATAATAGGACTATAGAAAACCGTCTCACAGATCAAAAGAAAAATTTACTTGGACCATCATCATCTCTCATCACAGATGTATAATTATTATCCCCTGATGAACCATATCTTGGGGAAACACGTCGGGACTTATGTCTGTGTTCTTTGTTTGTTACTGTATAATTTAGTTAGTTAGGGTGAGTCGCCGAGAGGTGGGGTCGCCCTTTTCGGGGCGAGTGCTATATCTGGATAGGACTAGTATAGTGATAGCGATAGTGCTTTTTCTATTATATGGTCTATTCTATTCTATTATATGGAATATACTGGTCCAATGGGGCAACGGAGTCTACTGTGACAAGGTCTTCAGAACCGTGAGTTTTTGACCACATTTTTTACCATATTTTTCCTCCCTCTTTAGGGGCACTTCTCCCGTAATAGGTTTTTGGTACAATGTCTTTTTTTGCTGTGATTAGCTAGACATGCCACTGCTTTGTATCTGGGAAGATTTCCCGGGGTACTTTTAATTACTTTTGCTATTTGTATAGTGGCTATATGAAATGACCCCCATTTTTATTTATAAAGGATAATTATTTTAATGCATATCTATTAAAGATTATTGTTTTAGGAATTTTTCTTTTGATCTGTGAGATGATAATTCCAATTACCCTAAACGAGACAGGAATCCTCCGAGATATTACACGATACCTCCTCCTCAGGAGGCGAAAAAATCCTAAGAAAAACAAATTAAAGGGTGATAATTTTTCCTTACATATTTTTTCTGAAATCATTTAGAGGGTTGATTTTGGTCTCACATTCCCCCTACAAACCTTTTTTTAATTTTTTTTAAGTCCAAAAGACCTTCACCTATTTCCCCAAAGTTTTTTTTGAAAAAAAAATTACATGAAAAATAAGGAAATGATTGGGACATTTCCGACTCGAGGAAGGAATGCAGGGGGTATCCTGAGGAATTACTGTCTGAACGAGCGATTTTTAGACCGGGTATTTCCCCTTCATCTCTTTCCAGGTCATTTGTCTTTCCCCCCTTGTCCTTAGCCCACAATTTAAAATTTTTTTTTGTGAGACTTGATAAGGATAGAAAAAAACTTTTGAATATGTAATAGGGAAAACTCACCAAAACAGGGGGTTTGTCTGAAAGAGTTACAGGCAAGACTGTTTGGGGTTTTTTTTAAACCAGCAGATAAGGGGGGAAATGTATGTTTGGGCCCTTTTAGAAATTGAAGAGAACCCATCCCAAAACTAAGAGAAAAACAACGAAAAAAAAACTATCTTTTTAAATCCTATTCAAGGCCTTTTTTGGGATTATATGAGATTGGGACAGGGTTTCCCACGGGGGATTACCCCCAAGAAGGTTTTGTGATAATCTCTTGGTGAATTTTTCCCAGGCCCCCACCCTTACTTGCTCCCTAAGGTTTCAAAGGACCCCCGTCGATCCGCCTGGGGCCCATAGTGTCAGGCATGGGGATTTTTGTGACACACCTGAAAAATTTTTGACCACATTTAAAAAACCTTTATGGAACTATTACCATCGGTGCGTGACACCCGGACGCCTGAAGCGGATCGACGGTGCAATTGAACCAGGGGTACCCCTGGTTAAGCGGACGTGAGTCCCTATATCCAGTTTCAGCACCGGGACGGGTCTTGAAGCAGGGGAAAATTTTTTTTTAAATTGAGTGGTCTGGATGGAGACTTATGCAAATTAATCCTTGAACCTACAATTTATTTTGACACATAACCTTTTTGTATTTAGAGTTTTTTTTTTATATCCAGTCCCAGGGAACTCGAGGGGAGCGGCTTGCGCTCACGATATGCAAATTTTTTTCCCTTTGGGCATTGGAAAAACGTATTTTTCAAGATGGGGGAGTTCAGGAAGCAGATAAAATTTTTGGGTTTTTGGGTTTTAAGGTTTAATGATATTCTGTTTCTTTGGGGGGGGATCTATGCTTCAGTTAATTATTTCAGGGGTAAATTGTTTTCCAATAAACGTAAATTTTAAATTGACCTTCAAAGGGGATGAAAAAGAGGGGAATTTCCTCGATATCCTTATTGAGGCGACACAAATGGGATTTACAGACATGTGTATCGCAAAGATACCTCGGTTAATGCACATTGCATGCTTCATTTCCCACAACTATTCTACACAGGGCCTCCCGGGGGCAGTTCCTTCGTTTCAAGGATTTTCTTCTGATGCTTCCTTTAATCTCAGGCAATGGATTAGGGGATAGATTTTTGAAAGGGGTTAAGTAAAAGATGTTTGAAAAAGCATATTATCGTCCAAAAAAAAAAAACCCTCGCGATTATTTGTTACAACCCAAAAAGAAGTCAAATTTCAATGCGTACTTTTTTACACCACATATAACCAGCAATTCTAACAAACGGGGATTTTTTGGGAAAACTTTGGGTCCGTTTTTAAAAACGGATCCAGTCTGGCAACATTATCTCCAAATTTCAGCCAAGAATCGAGAATCTTGGCGATTTACTGGACAGGGGTCATACATCCCCCTCAAACAAAAAACCCCTTTATTCACGGGACCATAAAAGGGTTTTTTTCCGGGGGGAGGTGCGTACTTTCCCAAAATATTTTTTAGGACAAAAGTGTTCTCCACAGGATAATAGCCTCTTTTAGATCCGGCATTACTCAGTGTGGCCCCAAGAATTTTATATACTTGGCCCATTGCCCTTTTTCCCAAATGTATGTTGGTTGACCCAATTGAGTTAAAAACCGATACGCAACATGTGCGAGATATAGGGCTCCCAGGAACTGGAATAGGAGCAACTTAAAACTCGGCCTAGACTTTTTTTTTAAAATACCACAACTGTGACCTAAGGGATTAAAATGTGTGGAATTGACCTAGTCCATTTTGGGGATTAAGGTGGCAACGCAAGCTTGTTTGGAACAAAAGGAAACGGGGTGGATTATATCCTTAAACTCAATGGCACCCAATGGACTCAACGAAAAATTAAGTTTTGCGTCATTTCTTTAAATGTTTTTTGATCGCCTTCCTTTGAATGTGTTTTTCTTTTGTTAATTTAATGGACGGGAATTTTTTGTGAAAGGTTTTTACATTGTTCATGTTTTTCCTTTGACTTACTTGTTCCCACCGTATTTTGTTTTTTATCTTGCTTTTAACTCCAATTTTCTTTTTATTTATTTCAGATTAATACATGCCATTCTATATATCCTTACGGAACCTTTCTACAACTGACAACGATCGGATCTATCACTGTGATCTTTTGATTAGTCCCATGTTGGATGATTATTTGGAGCACTGAATGGGCGTTTTATTTAAAAATTTTTTGTTTTTTCCCCTTTTTTATTTTTATGTGTGTGGCATTTTAAAATATAAAAGTTGTGTTTGTTACAATGCTTTTAGTGGAATTTGTTGTAATGTATATATTATTAATTTTTTTGTTTTAGATCATGGTAATGAAATATGGGTTTAAGGGCCGATTTAATTACTTTTTTTCCCTTTTACTTGGCGTGTGAGTCCTTTGGGTAGACATTACAGGGGCTCCTTGTTTCATTAATACCTCCAGAGCACTTTAAATTTTGGGCCCTCCACTCTTTACCGCAGCGCATTGTGCGCATGCCCCGTGTGGGGATTCTGACCCCGGCTCCGCTCCGGCGCCTTATGGCGGTGCGCAGTGGGATGTGCTTTGCATCCGCGCATGCGCCTCGCATATGAGCCAGAAGGGGGGCTCGGTTTGCCTTTCCCCCTCCAACAGGGCCCCTGCCCGCGTTAGTCGCAGCGGTAATCTTTTACCTGGAGATATTTAACAGCGGGACACCCCTTATAAACACCCCCTGGGGAACATAAGGGAAACGCACTTTGGGGGACGGGGCTGTTTTTTCCTTCATGCGGGTCCCCCTCCTATATTTTTGAGGTATACTTACATTCCACCCGCATTATTTAATATGGTCATTGAATTTTCTACTCTCTACACCACCCATTTTTGTTATAGTGATATGTTTTGACCATAGATACTCCCTTTCAGTAATTTTGGATCATCCCATATATATTTAGATACATATATACTGTGCATAATATGGAATTACATATGCCTGTAGATTTTGGAGATGCGGTACGGGATGATATTCCTCTATGCTGGGACCTCCGATTTCTAGGTTACTCTATCTTGATCTGCAGCTATTTAACATAGGTCATTGTATTTTTCTAATCTTTATATCATTCTTATTTTTTATTCATACATGAAGTTTTTGACCTTAGATACGCCTTTAATACTTTTTGGAGTACCCATATATACTTACATCTATTACCTTGTGCATGTTTTTGGGAATTACATATCCTGAGTTTTTTGGACTCCTTGTACCCCTTGTTTTAATAATATTGTTTTTTTTTTTATGTCACCAAAAAAATTGTATTTGTAATTTTGAACATTCACTCTTCGGCCTCTGATGTTTTTCCATCCCCGTATATATGGCGCTGAGCCCAGCACATAGTAATCTCTGGCTGAGGGAACCATGGGACAGGGCGGGTTTAGGACAGGTGAGGGCCCCGACCAGCTCCCGGGCCAAGCCCAACAATGGTTTGTCTGACGTTCCCACCGATCTTGGCTGGGTTTTCAGAGTCATCTGGGAGGAAGTGATACCTAGTCAACCAATCAAGAACCGGGTTGTGAACAAAAAAACGGCCCCCTTTGATGAAGCGGCATTGTGGCCTCACGATGACCCTGCTGCGCTCCCCCTTTGTGCTGACCTGGGCCCGGGAATTTTTTGCCTCTGCCACACGCGGTGAAAGCCGCCACCTCTCGTTGACATACTGTTTGTTCTATAAAGTAAGACACTTTTGATGAAGAATCTGTATATGATAAAAACACCACCCGTATTTGACGCCCAAAAGAACCCCCTAAGAAGCTTGGGGAAACCCTTTGGGTAAAATTGCCCCCACAAATGGGCGGGAAAAAATTTCTTTTTATGGCCGTTTAAAAAAATGTGTATTTTACTGAATAAAAAAAGCAAAACAGGGTTTAAATTAAACCCCGGGTATGAATTATGCTGCGAATTTCTTTTTTGGGGGTTTAAAAAAAAAAGTTTTCTTTTACGAGTACAACTGCAGAACAATTCTTAATTAAACCCCGGATTAAATTGCACAAAAAAATTGACGCCAGAAACACTACCTTTGTACGTGTTTCAAGGGTTTTCTACCTACACAACAAAGAAAAAATTGTAATTAACCTTCGCTTGTGATTATGTACAGGAAAAGTATTTTTGCGGTGAAAAAAACGGTCTATTTTGCACCACAGCACAAAAAAAACCTTAATTAACCCCTGGATGTAAAAAGCGCAAAAGAATTGAGAGCCCCGGGAAAATACAGCTTTGTACGGTTTTCAATTTCTTTTTTTTTCGCTACACAAAAAAGAAAAAAATTTTTTAACCTTTTCTTTGAATAGCACAGGAAAATTGATTTTTTTTGGGGGTGAAAAAGCGGTTTCTTGAGTCACAAAAGCAGAGAACAACGCTTAATTTTAACCCTGGGGTAAAATTTCGCAAAAAAAATTGAGAGCCAAAACTACAGCTTTGTAGGTGTTACAATTGCATGTTTTCTACCTACACAAAAAAAAAAAAATTGTAATTAACCTTTGCTTTGAATTAAAGCTCAGGAAAATTGTATTTTTTGGCGGGAAAAAGACGGTTTCTTGGGGTTACAACAGCAGCAAACAACGCTTTAAATTTAACCCCCCGGTTGTAAAGGCAAAAGAAATTTAGCACCGGAAACTATAACTTTGTAGGGGTTACAAGGCGTTTTTCTACGTACACAACAAAAAAAAAAATTTAATTAACCTTGCCTTGAATTACACAGGAAAATTTGTATTTTTTGGGGTGAAACAGACGGTCTTTTTTTTTCCCAAGACCCAAAAAAACGCTTAATTAACCCCTTTATTAAATTTTCGCAAAAGAATTGAGGCCGGAAACTACAGCTTTGTAGGTGTTACAATTGCTTTTTTCTCCTCACAACAAGAGAAAAAAAATTTTTAATTTAAACCCCCGCTTGGAATTACTACAGGAAAATTGTATTTTTTCCGGGAAAAAAAACGGTTTTCTTGGAGACACCCAGCAAACAACGTTAATTTAAACCCTGGATTAAATTGCGCAAAAAAATTGAGCAGCCGGAAACTACACTTTGTAGTGTTACAATTTTGTATTTTACGCACACAACAAGAGAAAAAAGTAATTAACCTTCGCTTGTGAAATGCTACAGGAAAATTGTATTTTTTGGCGGGAAAAAGACGGTTATTTTTGTCACCAAGCACAAAACAAAGCTTAATTAACCCCTGGGTTAAATTGCGCAAAAGAATTGAGGGCCAAAAAATTAAATGGTATTTTGTATTTAAAAACGCGTTTCTTTAAAAATACAACAGGAACTGGCTTTGATCCCTTGGGTATTCAATGTTGTGGGATAGCATTAAAAATATATGCCTGCATGGGCCACCAATTTTTAACCAATACACCAAAAAATCAGAAATAGAACATTAAGAAAGTGTCTCTGAGCAATGAGACACCCCAAAAAAGCTGTATAAAAATCATTCTTCAGTAACAATCAGCCGCGGCGCACCTTCCCTGATCAGTACATGAGACATATAGCTCCCAGGTCGCGCCCGATTTATAATTTCGGGTTTACCACAGAATCCCCCCGGTCTCTGATTTGGGTTTTCTCTGACAAAGTCATGCAGGCTAGCCCTTCTTCCTCCCCGAGTGCTTTGGCCATGAGCGCCATGTGCCGCACCATTTTATCAAACAAAACACACTTCGTTTACCCAAGTACCCAAACTTCGAATTCGTTCAGAACAGAAATTTTCCCAAATTCTAAAAGAAATTTCCCCTTCTTAAAACGATTCGCCCACTCACAAAACAGCTAACTTCGCGGTCAATACATTACAGCGAGACAATTAGTATTTTTTTATTTTTACTGCTTGTAAGAATAAAAAAACGTTTTTGCTAGTCTGAACCATAACATTTTTATTTTCTAGTAGAAGCTGTGTATGGGCTTGTTTTTTGCAGGATGAGTGGACTTTTTTATTGATTTCATTTTTGGGTGCACCATACTTTTTGTTCGTCTTTAAATCAATTTTTTGGAAGGCAGGGTGAAAAAAAAATACTTTTCCCACTATGTTTTTATTTTTTCAGCGCTCCCCTGTGCAGTATGCATGAAAAACTAATTTACTCCCTTGGGTTATTTAAATATAAATTTATAGTTTTTTTTGAAGTGCTTTAAAAAAAAAAAAAATTTAATTTTTAAAAAAACAATATTTTTGCATCATACTTCTGATAGCCATAACTTTTATAATTTTTAATACAATTGTTTGGGGGTTTTTTCTTTTTGCATGATGAAGTGATGTTTTCACTGGTATCACTTTGGCATTTATATGACATTTATATTCCATTTTATGTGCTGCAGGATGTACAAAAATAGTGTTTTTCTTTATGTCGTTCACCATGCGTGTTACATAACAGTTTTATAAAGTAGGTCGTTACGCACGCGACGATACCAAATATGTGTACTTTATTTATTTTTTATGGTTTTTGGGGCAATTGATATTTGTAAAGGGGAAAAAAGGCTATGTACGTATTTTTATTAATTTTCTTTTCACAGCTGGTCCCATATTGCGATCATGCGGCCCTGTACATACCTGTACGTCCATTTGCGGGAAGTCACTTCCCGCTGGGATGTACAGGTAATTCAATGTCGGGAAGGGGTTAAAGTTATCAGATGAAACAAATTGGCTGCATTATCCTTTCTCTTCACAAGCTTTCTGTAGTGTAGTACGTATTTTAGGTGCAGGACAAAAAAAAAGAAAATGTAATAATATTCCATTTACGAATATGTGGTATTATCCAGATTTACACCATGTAGTGCTTTTTTCTCCTTTTTTGAGTTTCTTTTCTTAAGAGATCCATTGACAGCTGCTGACAAACTAACATTACAAAGATGCCAGAGAAATTATTATAGCAATATAATATTATTTAGCAATATAAACAAAATCATGACTAAGAACCAAAAATATTATGTTATACACAAAACTAAATAATTCAGCTGAATGGGTTTAATTTCACCGCTTTCTATTAGTCTTCTAATAGCAGACTAAAACAGATAAACAATATTGTAATGGTTAAATAAACACATGGAGAAATGCACATTTGCAATTTTCACTAAATCAGTTTTGAGGTAGGGGAACAATAAATCCCAGTACACCTAGGCTATAAAGCACTCAGTTGGCGACTTGGTTTGCTATAATAAGTCTTGAAAGCATGATAGGAGCCTTCTGGATGAGTTCATAAGATGAGACAAGCATTTCAGCTTTTTACCCATTGCAGTGAGTGGGTCCAGAATCATAAGTTGCAACCAACCAGACATCTACCCTGCAGTGGGCACTGCAGGGTAAGTGTAGTATTACACTGTGGCCATTTAGATGAATAATCAGCTATGTAAAACATAGTGGGCTGCCTATTGGGAAAGTGGTAGTCTCTGTTACCAAAGGCTCTGTTTGTTTAAAGTCATAAAGTTGGTTTCTGAACAGGGAACTTTATGTAGACCATTTTCTTTAACAAGGCGTATGGACAGGGTGTAACGGTCTGGAGGTGGATCCTCTTGACCACCGCAGGCGATGGCGTAAGCCCACACCAGGGAGTGGAATCTAAGTGGCTCCCGGTATTCACCAGAGCCCGCTGCAAAGCGGGATGGACTTGCTGCGGCGGGAGTCCACCAGGTCACTACCACTGGCGGGGCTTGCCTGCGGTGGCGGCCAAGGGTAGGCGAGGTACAGAATCGGCAGTCAGGCTCGTAGTCGGGGACAGGCAAGAAGGTCAGGGCAGGCGGCTGAGGTTCGTGAACGTAGACAGGCAGAAGGTCAGGGCAGGCGGCAAGGATCGTGGTCGGTAAACGTAAGCAAAAGGGTTCGGTACACGGTAGGCGAGACAAGGCTTTCTGGAACGCTTTCCCAATAGGCATGTGCACTAAAGATCCGGCAAAGGCCACTGGGAAGAGGCTGGGCTAAAATAGGAGCAGTGCCCGGTAATGGCCAATTACCGGCGCACTGTCCCTTTAAATCTCAGACTGCCGGCGCGCGCGCTCCCTAAGGGGCGGCGCCGCGCACGCCGAGAGACTGAGATGGACGGGGCAGGAGCGAGGCCGGGTAAGTCACTGGGGACCCGGGCAGCGGGATGAGCGGACCCCGGACCCGAGGTGCGGGACGGGGCGCCGCTCAGAGTCGGGGCACGGATGCGCCTGCGACCCGGGACGAGGGTCGCAGGGGCATCCGTGACACAGGGGTTCTCTGCATGAGGGAAAGAAAGAGCAGCGGCTCACCACTATCACCCTATATGTTGGAAACAAACTTATGGATCTCAGAATTTCTTGAAGTATGCAGTGGTCCCTCAGGCTACAATGGCCTCAGGATATATTTTCAGTATACAATGGTCTTTGCTATGACATTGTATGTAGAGTGTGGTTTCAATGTCCCTTACACTGATCCAGTCAATTATTATGAACATTTTATTATGAACCCATGTATAAGTGAAGTCCATGCAGTGATTGGCAGTCTAGTTTGCCTCTCCACAGTACAGTGCGGTACTACATGTTTTCTTACTGCTCTTGACATGTGCCAAGATGAGGGGCTTCTTTGGGTACAAGGTGAGGGCCCCATTTTCTTTTTTTTATGGTACTATGGGCACATTTATTAAGGTACTTGCACCAGAATCTTGGCACAATTTGCCCCAAAAATAATGTGGTATATGCTTTACACCACATTTATTATGTGTTTCAGACACTTCTTTGCCTGTCTGTCAAAGGGTGTGTGGCATTGGTAAAAGAGGTGTGGCTTCACTACAATTTTGGCGTAGTTAGCCAAAAAACAGTCAAAGGGAATATAGGAATTTTTTTAAAATGCACTCCTGCTACTTTAGGATATATGAAAATTTGAGGTTCTTAACATACATTTTTGATCAAAACATGTAATTGCCCTATCCACCAGCCACAAAGTAACCTCAGTACAGATGGGAACCTACTCTAACATTTTACCTCACTTGGTGTCTGTTCAGATCTCAATGTTTTCAGCGAGAGAAGGTCCCAGCTACATTCTGCTCTGATTAAAAACAGTCTGTGTGGATGGACAGAGTTCACAACCAAAATATAGGCTAGCCACAAACAATCAAAAAAGCAAAAATTGGTTAACACATCCAAACTTATTTTACACAGATTAGTATAGATGCATGAATTGTAGAAAAGCAATGCAAACACAACACAATATCAGCAGTACTATATTAACGCTAAAAAACAGTCAAAGGGAAAATAGTTTGCATGGAAGAGTGACTAGCCTCCATTTCCGGTTGTGAACTCCGCCCATGAACACAGACTGTTTTTAGTGAGAGCAGAATGTAGCTGGGACCTTCTATCCCTGAAAAGATAAAGGTCTGAACAGATACCAAGTGAGGGAAAATCTCAGAGTAGGTTTCCATCTGAACTGAGTCACCTTACAGTTTTGATCAAAATTGTACACTAAAAACCTCAAATTTTCTTGTATCCTAAAGTAAGAAAAATGCATTATGGAAAAATTCCCTACAGACGTCACTACAGAAAGAGGGGTTTTGCGGCTCCCAGTGCTGCAATTGCACTAGAAATAGAGATGTAGTTAACTGTTCTGTTCCTAGAGCAGTTTCTGTAAGGGGCGGAAAGCAGAGGAAACCCTTTAATTGCCGTGACTGGCAATGGCATTTCCCTGTTCCACCAGTTGATTGGGACTCCAGGTGACCCGATGGAGCCCGGAAAAATCTGTAGAGTCAGCCCTGTGGGCCTTGAGTGGCCCCTGGGTTGTCTGTAGAGGAAGTTTGCGGTGAGGGCACACTGTGTGCTGCTCAGATTGTTGCCTGTGTCCTACTGACACAGAAAGTAATGTATTAGCATAAATGAAAATAATTAATGTGTTAAAAAAAAGTGTTTAATAGTTATCCCTTACTTAGGTTACAAATGTTAAAATAAAATTTACTTAAATTACACACAAAAAAAAACCTACACATATTAAGGGCCACATGTATGAAACTGTTTAGGTCTAAAACTCACTTGTTTGCCCATAGTTACCTATGGGCAAAAAAGTGAGTTTTAGACCTAAACAGTTTCATACATGTGGCCCTAAGTGTCTACATGACCATAATAACCTTTCAATTTCATCTAGGTTCTTTAGTGTAAAATGTGAATGGTGTATAAAAAATAATGTAAAAAAACAACAACAAAAATTCTGCAGTAATTTATTTGTAAACTTAAGCTACGCCCCCCAAAAATACAACTTCTCCCGTATAAAACAAGTCCTCATAAAACTGTGTCACTTAAGAAATAAAAAAGTTAGGACTGTTGAAATGCAGGGAGGAAAAAACAAAAGGGGTTTTCTCGCTACAAGAATCATATCTGTTATGATGGGGATAGTAAAAATAAGCACTTTGCAATTGGTTTGCATGACCTAAATCACGTAGTATAGCAGATATGAGCTAATCTGTGCTTCTATAGCTATTTCTGCAGCAGGTGGTCGGGCCACTCCCCTTTTTTTGTGATTGGCGGCCTGATATTTAATTCAGCCCTGTTAGGACAGTCCCCCTGGACTGGACACGCCCCCTGTGCTGTGATTGGCTGTCTACACTCTGTGCTTACTCCCTTCTGAGCTGTGTAAATTAAAGTGAAACTAGGTGCCTCAGCTTATTGTGCTGGTTATGTCTGTATAATAAAGGCTCTTTGAGCTTATCTATGCTCATCTCTCAGCCCTATGTGAAGGTCTGTAACTGCTAGATTCACTCTCCCGCCATATAACACAGTCTTATACAGTCTGTTCCCCTCTATCTCCTGCCTGATAACATAGGAGGAGCAGAGTGCATTTCTCACATTTGTTTCATCAGTTCAGACTTCTTACAGCAATGCGGATGTTCTAGTTACAAGGAGCTTGCCTGGGAGGGAGCTGACAGCTTGTCACGGATGCCCCTGCGACCCTCGTCCCGGGTCGCAGGCGCATCCATGCCCCGCTGCCGAGCGGCGAGCTCGTTCCCCAATCTGTCTCCCGGGCTACTTACCCGACCACACTCCTGCTGCAGCCTCTGTCCTAGGGAGCAGGGCCGAGCGCGCACCGGTAGTGTTAAATTTAAAGGGCCAGCGCACCGGTAATTGGCTATTGCCAGTCGCTGCCCCTATTTAAGCCTGCCCTGACCTTCCTGCCTGTCCACGACCATGAACCTTGCCACCTGCCCTGACCTTCCTGCCTATCCCCGACTACGAGCCTGCCTTACGATTTTGTACCACGCTACACCTCGGCTGCCTCCGCAAGCAAGTCACGTCAGGGGAAGCGACCTGGTAGACTCCCGCCACAGCAAGTCCATCCCGCTTTGCGGTGGGCTCTGGTGAAAACCGGGACCTACTTAGATTCCGCTCCCTGGCATGGCTTACGCCATCGCTTGTGGTGGTCCAGAGGATCCAATACCGTTGCTCGTGACACAGCTCTGCAGACATGAGAACCATTGCCGGAGGGCTGCAGAGCTGTGATATCCTCTCCCTTCCATTGCTCACACAGAATGATGATGTCACAAATCTTCAGTGAGGGAAGGCATGCCTACTGGGAGGGGAGAGACACCCCTGGTTTTTGAAGCTGTAAGAGAGATCAATAGCTCAAGTCTGTGAAAGCCTTTAATGAGAAAACCCCTTTAAGGCCTTTTCAGGCCTATGGCTTAAGGTGTCAATCTTCATTTTTGCATTGTTGGACATCATTACCCATTTTCTATAGAGTTATAGTTTTAAAATACAATGGTTTCCACATACAATGGTTGTCCCAGAACCAATTAATATTGTATGTTGAGGGACCACATTATTCATTTCAGCTTATTTTTTTTTCATATGCAGAAAGAAAATAGAAAGGATGTGCTGCTCTAATTGGGCCCTATGTATGAAAACTGTCTAGGTCTAAGACTTTGTTGCCCATAGCAGCCAATCAGAACTCCCCTTTCATTTCATATAGTGCTCTGAAGAAATTGAAGGGGATCTCTTGCTATGGGTAACAAAGGGTGCTTGAGCTTTCAGCTCTTTTCCCATAAAGCCTTGTGATATGCAGATGCTTAGTGGGGTGCAAAAAGGCAATTTTCAAATCCACACACACCTATATGGTGCTCTCCCCAAGGAGCGATATTCCCCTTTCTACATGTAGAGCAATATGTATTGTGTCCTACACTCTCCAAAACAATATATTTAGGTGTTACTAAACAGTATAATGCAATTCTCACTGTAAATTATTTACAGGTCTTTATGTGCACTGTATGGTGATGTTATTTCTGTGTGCAGTGTGGCAGTATTATCTACATATACACTCACCGGCCACTTTATTAGGTACACCTGTCCAACTGCTCGTTAACACTTAATTTCTAATCAGCCAATCACATGGCGGCAACTCAGTGCATTTAGGCATGTAGACATGGTCAATGACAATCTTCTGCAGTTCAAACCGAGCATCAGTAATGGGAGAAAGAAAGTGATTTGAGTGCCTTTGAACGTGGCATGGTTGTTTGGTGCCAGAAGGGCTGGTCTGAGTATTTCAGAAACTGCTGATCTCTGGGATTATTCACGCATCAACCATCTCTAGGGTTACAGAGAATGTCCGGAAAAAGAAAAAACATCCAGTGAGCGGCAGTCCTGTGGGCGGAAATGCCTTGTTGATGCCAAGGTCAAGGAGAATGGGCAGACTGGTTCGAGCTGAAAGAAAGCAACAGTGACTCAAATAGCCACCCGTTACAACCAAGGTAGGCAGTAAGAGCATCTCTGAACGCACAGTACGCGAACTTTGAGGCAGATGGGCTACAGCAGCAGAAGACCACACCGTGCCACTCCTTCAGCTAAGAACGAAAACTGAGGCTCCAATTTGCCCAAGCTCATCGAAATTGGACAGTAGAAGATTGGAAAAAACGTTGCCTGGTCTGATTGAGTCTCGATTTCTGCTGCGACATTCGGATGGTAGGGTCAGAATTTGGCGTCAACAACAGAAAGCATGGATCCATCCTGCCTTGTATCAACGGTTCAGGCTGTGTGGTGGTGTGTCATGGTGTGGGAATATTTTCTTGGCACTCTTTGGGCCCCTTGGTACCAATTGAGCATCGTTGCAACACCTTGTGAATCTATGCCACGAAGAATTGAGGCAGTTCTGAAGGCAAAAGGGGGTCCAACCCGTTACTAGCATGGTGTACCTAATAAAGTGGCCGGTGAGTGTATATACTGTATTGTGACATTTTATTTTCTTTATGAGGACAATGACTGTATCTCTGGGACTTTACAGCTCTCTGCTGAAGTGATTTCTAAGATAGCAAAGCAGATTCTGGAAATTCAGTGCTTGCACATTTTAGAATTTATATTGTAAATCATATTTCTTTCTTCTCTGTGTAGCGTGAACATTTATCTAAAAACTACAAAGAAAACAAGTGTCATATTAGCCATATGAAATATGTTCAGGGCTTACACAATGAGTTACATACTTTTAATCCCCCCCGCCAATCCCACAGTGTATATTTGTTTTCCCCCCATTGTGTCCAGAGAGGAGAAGCCATTTCTAGTGTTATTGGTTGTCTGCACAATAGCAGGAAATATTCTGACTGCAATGTACAAGAGGATGTATTTACAAAACTGTGCTGCTGGGCATATACCAGTATGTCAACCCACATCAGACACATTACGTCAATAGTTGAAAAAGGAATCAAAAGAACACCAGGGAGTGATATAACTAGTATGTAGCAGCAATTTCTAAGGAGTATTTTTTTTAGAATTCCAATTGCAAAATTGTTAGGCTTTGTGTGTTCCAAAAAAGAAATGTGATATTTGATTGTGAAATCAGCCCTCTAAGGTTATCATTTCTCAACAGCTGCCTAGAGACCTTATTGACCTATAATAGGATCATCAGGTTCTGACCTGGTGCCTTCCATTTGACAGGAAGGATAGCACAGCATGCTATATAGTACAACCAAATCTGTGACAGGCGCTCTGAATGCAGATTTGAACGGAGATTTACATAGCTGTGGATTTTGTTCATATTTCACCCTCCACATTACAAAGAATGAAATTCACTGTGAAAATCCACTACGTTTTCACTTCATACAATTCAGATGATGGGTGACGTTTATGAAACCTGGCACTGTCACGGCAGTTTTAAATTACTTTAGAGAAGTGTAGAAGGCACCAGTGTGTATGAAAGTGTCTCAGCACTTTATACATGTGTCCTGTTATACGTCAATATTTGTCTCACTTTGAGATTAATATAGATCTGTACGACAGTTATGCACCAAACTTTGGGTGGGAGCAAGGAGGACGGAACACTCTGCTGCTCTGTCCTCCCTGCTCCCACCTTACAGGTCCCTAGCGGGAAAGGCCTGTCTGGCCGAAACCTCAGACCATGGGAATAACCCACTTCTGTATTGATTAATACATATGGAGAGTTAATTTCTTTGTGGAAAATGTTCAACAAATATTTTACATAAAACTATCTAAACATGTGCCGTGGATTCTCTTCGCATTGAATACTAAGTCAACAGCCTTTTCCACTGAACATCTGACTTCCGCAAGGTGTGCTGCACCAATATATTATCTTGGTTATCATATAACACGTATATCCATAGTGACTAGTTATTTAGTGATAGGGAGAGCCAGCGTGGAAGTGGGGGAGCCCTTTTCGGGGTGGTTTCCCTGCTAATCAGTCAGGGTTATCTTTGTTAGGCTTTTGGTATGCATATATTTTGTTCCATTTGATTTAAACTACCCTGGGAGAATTATTGTTAACCTTTATCCATTGGATTCTAAAGAATACAGTAATCGTCACTGAATGGGTCACATGTGTCTTTATATGTGTTTATGCACACTTGATAGAATAATATATTAACCCGTTCCACATAGCTGATGCTTTTGTGCTATTGAGATGTTTTGTATCTCATTTTTTGTAGCATCATATCTTAAGGATCATACGTTTTAGTTTTTTTTAGTGATTTTGCTTTTGTGATACTACAATGATGTGCCTGGTCTTCCCAGTGAAATATATATTTTGTTGTTGGGTTGCGCTTGCTTTGTACATGTACAGTAAATATGTGGCCTGTGTTATCCTGTGTATGCCTATGTCATATTGTCTGTAGCCACTAGATATCAGGGTCATTGTACAGTATGAGAATAAAGGCTGCCTGCCAGGATATAGGAGTAATGTATATATATGGTGTAAAATACGCACATATTGTACGCCGGGGAAGACAGGCATAATTCATAGCTCTCTATAATCTACTGAGTCTGCTCCATAAATAATTCCAACCCCTAACTGATAGGCAGAGGTAAGTGCCCCATGCAGTCCCCTATCTCTGCCTACCCATCATCCTAACCCTGGGTTACCCTAATGTTATAGTAACCAGCCGCAACAGGAGCGCTGCTGGACTGTGTATGAACATGTATGAAAACTGTCTAGGTGTAAGATCTCTCCTTCCTGAGCCACTCGATGCCTCCCACAGAGTCAGCCAGTATCGCTCTGCTCTGCACTGAAGAGGGACAAAAATCCCGAAACAGCGTTGTCTGCAGATGAGAGATACTGGCTTGGCAAAAATCCTTTTTGCTTTCTCAAGACTCGATGGGTCAAAAGCAAATTGAAGATTTGTTACATCCAACAGAGGGCGCTGTGGGCTTCTCAGCCCCTTTCCCAGAATGCCTTGTGATATGCAGATGCTAAGTAAAGGGCGAAAAGGCAAAACAAACTCTACAAGCCGTTCGTTCGGTGCTCTCCTTAAGGAGAGATCTTCCCTTCCTGATTGTTTTGTCATAGAAGCAGAAAGCAAAAAATAAAAAAAGCATGCTGAACTGTCACACAACAAACACCAATGGCTCTAACAGGATCTGTCTGCTTTCTTCGTGATGTCTTCCCCTTACCGACACTGGACATAAACAGACATACACAGGCGATGGGTGCCGGCTGCTAATTGAAGCTGACACCCACAGGTAAAAGCACAGAAGAAAGCTGGCTCTATTCCGTGCTGTTTAAACTCTTAGACACCGCGGCGATCACAGCTGTGGCATCTAGATGCTACGCACCGTTCCTCACTCTGATTGGTGCCCCCGCGGTAAGATTTCATGGCCCCGATTGGTTTACATGGTGGCTGGAAGACTTGTAAAGGCTTCCATCGCTGCCATGTTTCTTGTTTTACTACTTCCTGCCCCAGGCAGGATGTATTGAAACAACTATCTTTGCACATCTAGTGCTGTTTGTACAATGTTAAAGGGCGTACACATGAATGTGCCCGCTAATGGTCAACATCCTATAGGGACTCAAAGTACAAGTAAAAAAAAAAGCTTAAAAGTGTAAAAGAAAAAAAAAATGTTTAAATTTCAAATCACCGGCCTTTTGCCATTTTACAAATACAAATAAATAAATAATTAAAAAGTTACACATATTTGGTATCGCTGTGTCCGAAAAAGTCTGATCTAGTAAAATATAACATCATTTATCCCATACGCTGTACACCATACAAATGGCAAATTTTTTTGGGGGTCATTTCAGGTCCCCTAAAAATTGGATAAAAGT